>CAEFZX010022522.1:0-52889 GCA_903066825.1 Alfaro cultratus | reverse complement strand
TCTCTAGTTTATTCGTGTCTTCTAGCAAAACATATATATATAGATATATATATATATATGTGTGTGTGTGTGTGTGTGTGTGTGTGTGTGTGTGTGTGTGTGTGTGTGTAAAAAATATACACATGTAAATTTATTTATTTTTTTTACATATTTACATATTGGGTTTCTTTTCTCTGTGAAAAGAAACCCAACTAGTTAACAACCTTATCAACTGACTAGAACAAAAGTAAACAAACTACAGACAGTGGACACGCACAAAACAGTTGTAATAATCTAATAATAGAGTTCTATCCCTCAAAAATGTACATATTCATATGAGTTGTTTTAGATTGCTAAAATCATCCAGCTATAATCTGGCAAACTGTTAGCATGCTAAACACCGATTTTGAGTTGCCTTTGAACTGTAATAAATTATGTGTTTTGATTACTTTAACAATCGCACTTGACAAAATGCAATACCTGTAATGGGTTTTCACAATATTTGACTGTGTGATGTGTTTGTAATGTTTTTATATTTTTATGATGTAAAGCACTTTGAATTGCCTTGTTGCTGAAGTGTGTTATACAAATAAACTTGATTGACTGATACTATACTTCCTTTTTCTCTTTCTTTAATTAGCCCCTTCTCCAGTAACTTCGATCCAGGCAAAGGATATCACCAGACACACCATCTCACTGGCCTGGCAGCCACCAGAGAGGTCCAATGGTGTCATCCTGGAGTATGAGGTCAAGTATTATGAGAAGGTAAGTGGTGCTATGAGAGCGTTTTCACACATCGAAATTTCAAAAAAGCAACTTTTGAGTAACTGTCTCTTTGTCATCCTCAGGACCAGAACGAAAGAAGCTATCGCATCATAAAAACATCATCCAGAAGCACGGACATCAAGGGCCTCACCCCCCTCACCTCTTACGTGTTTCATGTGCGTGCTCGGACTGCCGCCGGCTACGGTGAATTTAGCGGACCCTTTGAGTTCATGACTAACTCCGGTGAGTCTCATAACAGCGCAGCCTCTCCTCAACTTGTCTTGATGACATCACTGTCATAGAGCAGAACAGGCAGGACACCATGCCAGAGTTGCCACATCATTTTATGAACAATCTCACATTGATAGCATCTTTTATGAGGTTTTCTCCTCATCATTTCAGAGTGATTAATCACAACCTGTTGTCTATAAAACATAAATTATGCTGCTCCCCAGAACCTGACTGGCAACTTATGTCTCAGCATCTGAGCCAGCCACGGTTCAGACTAGAGGTTTTAAGATAGAAGAACCTAGTAATCTTATCGCCAGCTACAGTTCAGAACTTGGCAACAGCTTCTCAGATTGCACTGACCTGGCTGCTGTATCACCCATTACAGTGTCCACAGTACAGCCACATAGCTGGTTAGTGACAGAAAGTTATTTAGAATTTTTGAGATTCCAGTCTGTAGATTGTCACTTAACGGAGAGCATCAGATGTTGATGCTCTGAATATAACTTAAGCTCTTTAGCATTTTGTATCTATTTATACAATGTTTTCTCAGTCTAGGTGCTATGAAACCATTACAGAAAATTCATGAGTGTTGAAAACACAGTCATCATTCTGTTGTAGATTTTCTACTGGGCTAAGCTGAACTTAGGTTAGACTCTGTAATACTTTTGTAAACAGAGGAGTCTGTTGGGCTTCTGGAGGATTTGCCTCTTTGTCAGTTCTTACCCAAATTTCATTCCCACATGTTGCCATATTGTCACTTCCACATCACTTAAACAGCCAATCGCTGATGTTTAGGCAAATCTCTGCCTAAACACCAGAAATTTGCCCTAACGTTTAGGAAGGGCAAATCTCTGTCTTGTAGTAAGTCATTTTTTTATTGATGAAACTGTTGATTTTATTATGCTCTAAATCAGCACTTCAAGTGGTTACATTTGTTTGCACTTCTCTGTACAACTATAAAATCAGTTTGACTTTGTTGCTGTTTTACCAAAGTGAGCCTTTTATTTCAGTAACTCTGCATACTCAATCCATCCAAATAACTGTCTATTATTTCCTAACATTCACCGTCACCTTGTAAAATTCATTGCATGTACATTAAATTAAAGTGACAGAGGTGCACTAAAGACCCAGGTGTCCTCTTTGTGATGCAGAGGCACAGCGGCACATGATAATGACACGGTCAAGCACACATCCTAATGGGTCATCATTGTCTCCCAATGAAGCATGCGGAGGAGCCAATTTTGTGGGGAGGACTGTAAAATGGAGGAAGAGGGAACAAACACTGTGCTGGATAGGGGAGCGACAGGGGAGGATCTAGGAGGAGATCAGTTACTTTGACAAACACACAATGCACAGCAGCTCTTTGATGCACAGCAGCTCGGTCAAGCATAATGATGTTGACTTTTCTCTTTGTCTCCCTCTAACATTCCTCACTTTCTACTTCTCTTTTCTTTCCCTTCTTCCACTCCCTTCAAATCCTTTTCGCCACAGTCCCAGCTCCCATTATAGGCGACGGGGCAAACTCCACCGTGTTACTGGTGTCTGTGGTGGGCAGCGTGGTCCTTCTGATTATCCTCATCAGCGCTTTCGTTATCAGCCGAAGGTGAGCGTCATCCCTTCTTCCCCTCCACTATCCCTTCTGCTTTCTGTCTCTTCCTCATTCCCTGCAGCTGAGGGATGTCTTCCTCAGGGGTCGGAAAAAGCAGCTGTCAGGAAAGTCATTCACAAATGTGCGCACATCCACACCGCCAGGCAGCTTGTACAACTGGCTCACGTCAGATGAGTGATGACTTGCCACACCGGAGACGTGATTGACAGCTCCGACAGCTGAAGAGATGCAATCAGCGACCCCTCACTCCCTGCCTCCTGCATCCATCCCCCACTTCTCTCCTTCCTTGTTGTTCCCCCCCTCCCTCTATCTGTCTTCTAGCTGTGGTAATCACGGCTGCTGGTTATTTTCCCCTGCTGCGGTTTTCTGTCCGCCAGAAAAAAAATACGAATGAGAGAGAGACATATAGAAGTGAGAAAGAAAAAGAAAAAGGAAGAGCAACAGGAGGGACAATGAGATAAGCGGGCAGTGAAAAGTAGAAGCTAGAATACAGAGAGAGTTAGATGGAGAGGCATCAGGTGGATTTGCAGTGACCCAATCTCAGAGTGTTAACCAGGCAGCAGGACAAAGCGCCATCACACAGATGGGATTACATGCAGATGGGCTGTCTCACCTCAGGGTGTTAACCACACTCCCAATGTGTGTGTGTTTGTGTATTGAAGGCGTAAATGCTTGTATTCTTATGCAGGAAGAAAAAAAGTTTTGCATGTGTGACTACAGAGAGGAAATATAAATGTCATGTGTGTTGATTCTTGCCTTTGTGTGCCTTAATATGGACACTAAATCATTGCTTGCATGAGTGTGTTGGTGTTGAGAATGATGATGAGTGAAAGGGGCAGTTGGTTGTGCATGCGTGTGTGTGTGTGTCCTCTTTTTTTCCATGCGATTGCCTCTCTCTCCAGCCAAGCAGGTGGTTGTCTCGGCCCTTTTTTATATGCATGCGATGGCCGCTGTCATTGTGCTGCTGCGGCCAGTCTGTGATTGTAGGGAGGGACTGCAATCACGTTGCAGTTTACCATCATTGCACAACCATTGCTCAAGGACAATGTCTCACACATGTGGTCATTTCCGCCACTGACCTGTACATCAATATGAACACAGATGTCAGGCTTCCTGAGGGATTTTTAGAGCATTTTTGTGAAAGGATTAATTCATAGTTTTTCTTTTTGTCCTCCCTTTTCCAAGTCGATCAAGCTGTTCCATCTTTAATGTTCTTCAAGATCAGTTCCAGCTGAATATCACTATCAATCCTGTAAAAAAAAAAGTACATCTTTTAATAACGATGCTCTGTCTGGTAACCCGAACAGGACAACTGACTGGTTGCTAAAAATCCAACTTTCACTTATTGGTAAATGCAAGAAGGTAACCTCAGTACTGTTTAGTGAGGTACTGAATACAGAAGACTGAAAGATAGGTAATTTCATTATCAGTATGGTGTTCAAAAATACCGTCATAGGAAGCAAAAAGATTTAAGCTAGGTTTATAGTTGACACATTGAACAGGGCCCAAGGGGTGCCTGCCAAATGGGCCGTACCCTCCCCTGGCCTCACTTGCTGTTACGGCACCGGGTTGGGCACCTCTGAACTTAAAAGCACGACTATAACTCAGCCTTTAAAAGGCATATCTGGACTTCATTCAGACTGCAAGAGAGTCAGACTTTGACAGATAACTGGACGGCTAAGCAGAGCATAGCAAATAGCTCTGTTTTCTCCTTTCAAACTTTGAACCTCTGTTATTTATGGAACATACAGGACTGGAAATGTCTGTAGCCTTTTGAAATCTGGATATTGTGGCAAATGTCTAAGTTATTCAGTGAGCATCACAAAATGCTCCCTTCTTTGCTCTTAATATAAACACACTGGATATATATATATATATATATATATATATATATATATATATTTTTTTTAATGCTAGTTTTATACCTACATACATTATTATTTAGGTCAAAGATTTACAAAAATGGTGATCAAAAATCTGTCACATATTCTAATTGCTATATCTCTAACAATAATAGAAAATGTTTATGTTACCAATGTGCATTTACTTTGTCACTTCTGTGTGACTTTCAAGTTGTCAATACATATTTTGAATCAATTTGATCTAAAAAAATAAATAAATAAAAATAAAAATATTAATAATAATAATATTGACTTTCTTTGCGAATAAAAAACCCCTGCAAGGTTTATGTTAAATCATAAAGAGATTCAGGTAAGGCTTAAACCTACCATCATATTCAATACATTTGAAAATATGTTTCGGTGAGGCTTGTGTGTCAGATTAAAAATGCTTTTTGAAAATAACCTTTAAGCAGATGTTAAATATAGTTTTCATTAAGCCCAAAATCCTGTGTTAAAATGTTTTATTGGTCTGATGTAATATTATAATTTATTGTTTTGATTTGCCAGAAAATCATCAGAAATAGCAGAAACAAAGGCTTCAAAACATCAGTCTTTATATAATTTATTTATATAATGTGCTTTGCTTAATTAATTGATTTATTGAAATGTATTCTATTTATTTGAATATTAATCTGTATTGTTTATGGTGTTCTCACAGAACATCAACCTAGCGTAGAAATGCGATGGTTTACAGTATTTAGGCAAAGGTTTAAAACAAATTATCTTTTGTTTCCAATAATCAAATTAAGGCCAAAATTTGCCCTAAATTTTTATTTATTGGAAAATAAAATTAGATTTACCTCATGCTCACTTGAGTGTTTATGTGGTGTAGCAAACTTCAGAAATACTGTTAGGCATTCTACCTTGCTTGTAGTTTTTTGTAGGCTAACTGACACACGTTGACTTCTAGTCTGACTGTAACTCTGAATATGAGATATTTTGTGACATATTTTGAAAACCTAACGTGACTGTCCTGTTTTCTTCTTTGTCCCCAGAAGGAGTAAATACAGCAAGGCCAAGCAGGACTCTGACGAAGAGAAGCACTTACACCAAGGTAACTCATAGTTCGCCGTCCACCTACACACTCTGTAATTGAAAACCATTAGTGCTGTCAGGTGTGCTCATGTGCATGCACTCTAAACCACAAACGAGTTCCATAAAATGGGGAGAAAAACAAACTATTTGGAAGTTAATGTACTTGCTTGCTAACATGTTTCAAACACCTCATTATCAAGTCATCAGCGTTGTTATTTGTGTACCAGAAGAATTTCAAGTTAATGAGCTCCATCTTCATCAGAGTCCGCCACTATGACATAAAAAGCAATAGAGTCACAGTGTGAAGTGAGGTATGGAGGGAAGTGAGGAGGAGGAGTAGAGGATCCAGAGAGGAAGGCAGTGTAGCCTGCAGCGTGATGGAAATAAAGAACAGATGGAGGGTGGAGAGCAGAGTTGCCTAAATGAATGAACCTCACCCTTTCTTTTTCTGTTTTTGCTTCTTTCCCTTCCATCCTTTTTTTTCTCAGGAGTCAGGATATATGTTGACCCCTTTACCTATGAGGACCCGAATCAAGCCGTCCGCGAGTTTGCCAAAGAGATTGATGCTTCCTGTATCAAGATCGAGAAAGTTATTGGTATCGGTAAGGAAAAAATCTTTGTTTGGAGTCTTTAAATGCTTTCAGACTTCACTTTATTTTTAGAGCAATATTAAAACAATGTTAAAGACATTTGTTATACCTTAAGAGAAGTCACGAGGCAGAAAAATATCAACACAAGCTAAATATTCTGTCTGTGCTATTCCTGTGGCCAGAGAAAAGTCATCCAATGACAAAATAATAAAGCGAAAGAATCAATATCCATTTCCTCTTCTTTTTCTGCTCCAATGGATAAGAGAAGGAGGAGGCCAAAAGGGGATTAAAAAGACCCTGATCAATGTTAAAAGTGGAACCCTTCAAATCTGCAGACACGCACACATACACATAGACACAAACACTTTTTGATTTGATTTATAGTACCTGAATCAGAACGTTCACTTATCATTGCGCCACATCTTGAATGCAGCCTGTGTGTTCTCAGGAGAATTTGGCGAAGTCTGCAGCGGTCGCTTGAAAATGCCTGGCAAGAGGGAGATCTGCGTGGCCATAAAGACGCTGAAAGCCGGCTACACTGACAAGCAGAGGAGAGATTTCCTGTCTGAGGCCAGCATCATGGGCCAGTTTGACCACCCCAACATCATTCACCTGGAGGGAGTGGTCACCAAATGTACGTTCAGTATGTGGCTGTTTCCTTCTTTTAGCATTAAAGTAGGACTCAGATGGGTGGGAGGGATTGTAATGAAACTCAGCTCCCACACTTTCAACATTTACACACACAGTTACCGTTATATCATTATTAGAGGCATAGAAAGGTCATTCATTTCTGCTGTCTCCAGTAAAAAAATCTAACAATAAATCATAATAAATTACATATTTCAGGGAAGGTGATCATGGGGACTAACCAATCTGGCACCAGCCAATGGTATACATTTCTGTGCTAATATTTGACAGCATGTGCAATAATTGAGTTTATGCAATGCCTTTCAAAAGTCTTAGTAGCCTTTTAATTTCTTCACATTTTGTTTTTTACAAGATCAAACCTAACAGCTAACTGAGCACAACAATGTTGTCCATCAAATCCAAAAGGCTGGGCAAGAATAACATTAATTAGAGAGGCAGCCATTGTTGAGATGAAGCAGAAGAAGCCCTGATAGCAGTTTGCTAAAACCCATGTAGAAAATGCAGCAAACATGGAAGAAAGTGCTCTGGTCAGATTAGACCAAAATTAAAAGTTTTGGCCTACATGCAAAATGCTACGTGTGGCAGAAAACCAACATTACACCTCACATTTAGAACTGGATCCTCCCCATGACACTTGATTTTGGCAGAGTTGTGGATTTTTTTAGTAGGGAGACAGAAGTTAGTCAGAAGTGATGCTAAGATGGATGAAGCAAAGTACAGGACAATCCTGGCAGAAAACCAGTTAGTAGTTCCAGAAGACTTTCGGCACGACAAGCAGCTAGAGATATAGAGGGATTGTCTAGATTCGATTTGGTTTAGATCATGCCTAAATTCAACTAAGAATCTGTGACAACTCTTGAAAATGTCCCAAAATGTTTTCTGTCCAATCTTTTTAAGATTGAGCTACTTAGCACAAAAAAAGCCTCTAGATGCAGAGCTGGTACATACCCTCAAAGACTTGCAGCCGTAATTGCAAGGAATGGTGGTTCTACAAACTGTTGGCATGGGGGGTTAAACACAATTAATCTCTTCAAACCATGCATCATTTCCCTTCCACTTTGCTGTTTTGTACTGATTTATGTTGGTTTATCAAATGAACCACAAAAATACATTGTTGTTTGTGGTTTAACATGATAAATGTGAGGGAAAAAATACAGAGGTGTGAAGACTTTCGGATGACACAATATATGTGTGCTGTATGGTAGAGGTAGGTTTTGTCCAGATGGATTGAGTCCTGCCTTGGGGTGGGGGAGGCAGTGTTAGAGGTAACTGGGCATTAGGATGGGAGTGTGTGGGGGGCTAATGGGTCCAGGAACAGGCCCTTCAGCACAGCTCCAGACTCATTAATCATGGTGTCAGCTGTAAATGTGTTTGGGGTTAGGGAGTGATACCCTATCCCTTCTCTATCTGCTTCTGCATGGTCACAGAACACCGGCCAAATTTCTCTCCCTCTGCCCTTGGCACTCTCCTCCTCTCTCTACTTCCCCATCAACCCCCCGTCCCCTTTCACACCTTCGCTTCATGGTATTTGTGAAGCTATAGGTGAGTGCGTGTGCAAGCATGTAGGAAAGTCTTTTTGGTGGTTACCATAGCTGATGGCCGGCCTAGCATAGATGGATGAAGTGTTTGAATGCATTGCGACACAACAGCCCAGCCATGTCTTAGCTAGATAACACTGTCTCTACCCCTGTCATACTCATTCGCCTTCACACACGCACAGCAATGGTAACATGCACAAACACAAGCACACTCTTTGTCCTGCTGGAGCTGAAAGTGCACAGTGGCACAGGCAGAATTGCTTATCACCTATCACACCGCTCACCACGCAGAATGACCTCTCAGACCCTGACAAAGGGAGAAAGACAAAGTAAAGGGGGATAAGAGGGGGGAAGGAGAATAAACTGCAGAAGAGTGGTGGCCAAGAAAGGTGCAAACAGTTGCAGAGAGGAATAGGCAGGGAAGTAGTTAGGAGCTGAGAAAAGAGAGAAAGCAGAGGACAGTGGTGGGACTATTGAAACGGCTGAGAGATGAAGAAGAAACAGATGATTTGCATGGCAGTGACAAAGGCTGACACAAACGCAGAGGCAAAGAGAACATCCGATAACTCCCACTCTCTCCACCCATACGTTTGAGAGCTTGATACAAGGTTTGGGCAAATGAGTCCTTCACACTTGAGAGTGTCAGTGGAATCTATTAAAAATCCATTATTTGAATTGCATTCCACTCTCCATTACTATCAAGTTAAAAGGAATTCTCAATTTGGCCTCAGTTTGCTGGCATGTCCAACTGAGCCAATTAAGGCTTATTAATAATGGAGGAACTCCAAATAGGCACTAAACTCCATAAATGTGCAAAGATCTGTCACTGAAGACTGCTGGCTGCAGTCCACCATCCTGAAGCATGTGTATACTTAGTGTTTCTATCATGTCAGTGTGTAATTAAAATCTAGCCTCCATTAGAGCTTGAAATCAGATGTGATATGTTTCAAGTCTGATTTACATAAAGTTGGAGAATGCTAATTTCCAACCGATCTGCTCTTAAAAGCTGATTGTGGTGAGGTGCAGGCGTTAACAGAGGCAGCAACTCCCCCAGTGTTGCACCCCCTGTTGCGGTTTCCCCAAACTCCACGGTTTTGTTGGCAGGTGATAATCGGCCCTCTGATGCAGCCCCTCGCCCAGAGTTCATTGCCAAAGGCGGCAGGGCGTACTCAGTAAACAAGGAATTAGCATGCAAATGGGCTGGAGGGAAGAGGGCGGGGCTGGGAAGGCGAGAGTTTAAGGTCGCAGGTCAGACGCTCCTCAGAGTTTATTGCGCAGCTGTCAATCACCGGCAGCCCCAGGCCAGGGGCTTGCAACAAAGAGAACAAAGATGGCCGACAAAGAGGGCCCCACTTCTCCTCCAACTTTAGTTCCTCTTCCTCTTTTTGGGCATCACTGGAGTCCCCCATAATTAACAGAGTGCCAATCATGCAGCATGGAAGGGGCTGACTGACGGCCTCTTGGTGTGGCTGGAAGCCTGCTTTGGGGCCGAAGAACTTCACCTTGAAGACCCTAGTTTCCAGTTGCTCAGCTGGATTTCTGCTCCTTTTCTCATTCTATTGGGTCACAAAACTTGTCCAAGCAGCAAGATTTAGCCAGGGTTTTTCTTCAAATAAATAAGCTTTTTTAATGGGTTGATAGCTCCTCAACTTTTTTACACTTGTCACTTTACAACAACAAACCTCAATTATCTTAGTGGGATTTTATCCGCTAGCTTGACCAACACCAATGGGGATTCTTAGGTTCTTTTTTTTTCAGAAACTGGCTTTCCTCTTGCCTTTTTTCCGTATTGGGAACATTTGCGAGTAGTTATCATTTTAAATGAGTCTACCACCCGAGTTATTGATCTCTGAAGCTCTTCCAGAGGTACAATTGGCCTTCGGCACACATCTTTCTTATTAATAATACCGTTGGAGCTCTGGATGTATGTTTAGTGCCATTGCCCTGCTCTGCTGGAAGTGGAATCTTCACAGTCTTTCACAGCTGCTTGCAGGTTGTCCTTCAGGATTTCCCATCTCTGCTGAAGAAAAACATCTGAACAACATTATGCTGCCACCACCACAATGTTCCAACTGGGAAGTGGTGGACAGTGTTCAGGGGTAGGCATAAAACATAATTGTTTTTATTTAGGGATTTTAGAGTAAAGGAGGCTGGAGGAAAATGCTGAATACACTGGTGCGGGTTGAGTTGAAATGGATAACTAAAAACAGAATACAAAGGGTGTGGAGTAGAAATTTGCAGCTTGCTGCCACTTTGCTTATGGACACAACCCCCTCCAAACACACACAAACAATCATGTTTAACTCCCCCTCCCTCCCTCCCATCCTCCCTCATTTGTAGAGACCAACGTTAAGCAGGGACCCACCGGTAAACGTCCTCCTGTTCTGCCGTCTGCCTCGGCTCAGATAAAGAAGCAGCTCCCCGCCCCCTACAGAAAAGAAAAGGTGAAAAGAGGAGCGGCAGGGTTCAAAGGGGAAAAGCGTCTGAGCGAAAAATGTGGAAAAAATAGGGGAGCTATCCGAGAGTGACAGATGCGTTGAAATTTGACAGAGAAGAGAGAGGGCAAGGGGGCAGCGAGTGACATGAGTATGGAGTCTGGGGGGATTCTGGGTGTTTGACTGCAGTCAGACTTTGCACAGTGTGGTCCAATGTCACTTCATATTTGCATAAACAAGATGGTGTGAGTTTTTATGTGTGTGTGTGTGTGTGTGTGGCGGGGTTTTGTTTTATTGGGGACATTTTTGAATGTGCAGGGAGACATGATGGTAGGGGAGAGCTAATTAAGTCACCATGGGACCAAGATGGACGGCCTGACTGTCAAACATCCTCACACACTCACAAGCATACACTCCCTCAACATCCCGCCTGCTGTGTGGAGCTGTGATGTGCATCGTTTGCCACCATAATCATCTGCCGTTGCTTCTCCCTTCTCTCTCTCTCTTTCTTTCTCCAGGTAAGCCGGTGATGATTATCACGGAGTACATGGAGAACGGATCGCTGGATGCATTCCTGAGGGTCAGTCATGCGTTTCTGTCCGCGCACACTTGTGCACGGGTGTCGGTGTGTGACACGACTGCAGCGATGCCATCTTATCTCTGTAATGTCATCCGCTGAAATAACAAGTGTTGGTTCACAAACATCGACCCTAATCCTTATCCGCTTTGATCAACTCATGCTTTTCCTGACAAGGAGGTTTCACCTCTGTTTTTAAGGTTCACTACACGCGAGGTGCTCACTGATCCTAGGCAATACACAGACCATGCTGGGAAAGTAGGGTGACATTTAAAAGAGGAATTGCAAAGACTAGTGACTGCTGCAAATACCTTTAAACAAAAATACATAACATAATCTAAAAGTAGCTCCTTTTTCTGCAACATATTGAGTATTAAAGTTGTGACATTGTCATTTATGGTTGTCATTTTTTGGTACTTTTTATTTCTTTATGGAATAATTCATTCAGAAACACTTGTGTTTCAAGCACTTACGGCAAGGTCAGGGTATAGCAAGACTTGGCAAAGTTAGGGTTACCAAAATCCTTCAACTTCTCATCAAAACTTGAGATGCAATAGAAACTAACTAGAATTTTCTTCAGTTGTATGGAGCGTACAGTAAAACAGCGATGCTGTTGGTGTTTACTAAGAGAAGGGTATCACAGTTTTTCTCATTCATACAAAAAACAAAAAAGACACAAGAAATATGTACTTGTTGGGAATGTTTCCAGTTCCTAAAACATGTCAGTCAAGAATAGTTTGGAGAATGTGGCTTAAAATTTTATTTGAAACCAAATGCTGGAAGATTTCACACCACTTATACTGTACACTTTGGACAATTGACCAAACTCCTGATTGTTTTCATTATGTCATCGTCATGTCCGATACAGTAGATGATCTTGTGTTGTGCCATGACAAGAACCTATCCAGTAGACCTACCCAGCAGGTTGTTCTGTATATGTATTAGATAAAGCAGAAAAAAAATCATATAAGCGAGTACAAAATGTTGCTGTTGTTACAAAGATGCAAACCAGGTTTACACAATTCTCAGATTTTCACATTTCAAAAACACACAAACAATCCATCTCCTCAGGCGGTTTTTGTTTTCTTTTTCTAGTAATTCAAAGTCCTGATATCTACAACTGTGGAAATTTCCTTTTTTTTGCAGAAGAATGATGGTCGCTTCACAGTCATCCAGCTGGTTGGCATCCTGCGCGGCATTGCGTCTGGCATGAAGTACCTGTCAGACATGAGCTACGTTCACCGCGACTTAGCCGCTCGCAACATTCTGGTGAACAGCAACCTGGTGTGCAAGGTATCTGACTTTGGCATGTCACGCGTGCTGGAAGACGACCCGGAGGCTGCATACACCACCAGGGTGAGTGTGTGAGCGTGTGTCTTTTGCATCCGTGTGCCCAACTGTGTATGCGCCGGTCACCTTATTTGTCAGCTTTAATTAATCAGCCCGGCATCCAATTACAGGGAGGCAAGATTCCCATTCGCTGGACGGCCCCAGAGGCCATCGCTTACAGGAAGTTCACCTCAGCCAGTGACGTGTGGAGTTACGGCATCGTCATGTGGGAGGTGATGTCATATGGCGAGCGACCATACTGGGACATGAGTAATCAAGACGTAAGTCTGAGGATACATGATTATGTGTAACAGCTCGTAAATAACAGACAGTCTGTATTAGTTTTATCATTTCACCTTAAACATTAATTTAGATAAGAATGTACAACATGCAGCATGACCTGGTTTCTGTGACATTTATATTCCATTTATTATAACACAGAGTTAAATTTCTCTTAAACCAAAAGTTTTTTCAAAGAAACGTAGATTACAAGTAATTACATTTCCTTTAGAAAAAAAAAAATACTACCAGAATCCTGGGAATTAACATCAGCATCCATCTACTGTTTTGCTAGGTGATCAAGGCTATTGATGAGGGCTATCGGCTGCCTCCACCCATGGACTGCCCTGTGGCTCTCCACCAGCTCATGCTGGACTGCTGGCAACGAGAGAGAGCTGACCGGCCAAAGTTTGGACAGATCGTCAACATGCTGGATAAGCTGATCCGCAACCCCAACACCCTGAAGAGGACTGGGGGAGAGACCGCAGTCAGGTGACAGAGCAAGACCGCAGAAAATGTGATGCTGGGATGACGTTTTTTATAAGACTAGCACTTTGGTAATGTGGATGCTAAAACAGATGCTAAGGTTGTGCACACTTAAGTTCTAGCTTTACAAACAAATTATCAAAGGAGAACCCGATTTAAAGCTGCAGGGTATCGATAAGATGGGAGTCCCATTTTTAATTTGCACCAATCCATGCAAGGGACATAATAGGAACAAAGTGCTGTGGTTGAACTGGGCCAAATTTGAGATTTCTGTCCAACAAACAAAACACACTGCACACCACCCAGTCTGACTGAGCTTGAGCTTTGTCACAAAGAAGATTGATGAAAAGCCTTTATTTTCTGGACAACACATCAGCCACACAATGGGGAAAGACAGTTGTTTGAGTTCAAAATATGTAATTAATTATGTACTAACCACTAAACTCACATAATGCACTCACAATATATTATGTAGTTAGTATCTGGCCACACACGCCGACACATGCTCACATCTACACTTTTTATTCACATCACCATTAAACATTATCCAGCAGCATTTTGCGGCTCTTTTCCACACAGATACCCTCCCTAATGGATTTCTCTGCATACTCGCGTTAATGGCGCTGTACATTCAGGAATGCAGCCGCTCTAACCGGGGGGTGAAGGGGGAGAATTACGATGTAACAGCGAGTTAGAAACAAACACGACCCTGCAGCTCCGCCACCATTACTCTCCGGCGGCTAAAAGCGTTAAGAATGACCTGTGTGTGTTTACAGACTCGGCGCGGAGCAGCGGGAGTCTGTTTGAGTTTAACGAGTGTGTGAGCACACGCGAGCGGGTTGCGCAGACTCACAGTCACCTAATGGGACAAGGGGAGAGCCAGGAGGGAGTCCTCGTGGAATAATTAGCGGGGCTGGATCCTATAAATGAGGCCTTTTGCAGTTGCGGACCAAGAAGCGTGTGTGGGTTTAAAGGGATCTCCGCACTCATTCTGTTCCCACCTAATGAGCGGAGGTGACTTAAAGGGTCCAACGTTACCTTACTTCACCTCAGCATTTGTTTTTTTATGGAAGAGAAGATCATAAAAAGGGTTAGAGAATAAGGAACGGTGAGAAAGTTACCAGAGCGGGACGACAGTGAATAAGTCAATGCCTGCGTGTAGATTTTTCATGGTTGAGAAGACTCTTTCAACAGAAAGGAAAGAAGCAGCAAAAAAAAGAAGGGGTGGGCGATTCGATGATGAATATGGCAAGGTGGCCGGGGACTCAGCTGTGCTGTAAAATGCACCTTCATGAAGGGGTTATGTGTTTTGTGTAAAATAAGGATTAACTAACAGTGTCGGTCACATCAGGGAGGAACTGTGTTGAACTTGGCCGCCGTCCTGGTAGCACCCACAAGGCAGGGACGCAAACCAGAGGCGACCCTGACAGATGTGCGCTTTCCCTCAAAGCAGAACAGCTAAAGAGAAATGTAGCGTGGTGATTTTCACAGCCTGTGGGTAGTTCTCCATCATCATACAGGATGCAATATTCATCATACAGCAGAATGAGAGATATTTTTTTACGTCGCACTGATGTTGTACAGAGCTGTGGAGTATTTCCCCCTTACACACTTCTTCTCTCTTTGGTTTCTTGCACACTAAAATGTTTCAGATCAGCAACACAATCTTAGTGACAGACAAAGAACACCTGAGTAAATAAAAAATTTCAGTTTTCGTTTTCACATGATCATTTTCTTTATTATGGGAATAAAATCTACTCAATCTAACCTGGGTCTGTGTGAGACTCTAATTAAACCTAATAACTGGCCACGACAATCGCCATCAAGTGTTTGGCATAACTGGCAATGAGCCTTTTACATTGATTTGGAGAATGTTTTGGAGTATGAAGTTGCTGCAATCAAATTTTAGTTCATTCATTAATTTTCTGGAAAGAACATTATGCCTGTGGACTGTCTCGTCAGTCAATTGAATATTTTACTCTGAGGGATCATCAAAAGATTTTCTGGTAAATGTGAGATTCGTATTTGTGATGTGTTTGTTTTTTTTGTCACTGGTTTTCATCTCTGGAATATGTGTACATTTATATTTCAAGTCAAAGTTTCAAGTCAGTTTGCGAACTCCTTTAGAAGTTATAGTTTGGATTTATGACTTGGGCAGAAGATTCAACACAGATAATAAGAACAGAGCTCGAGTGGAAGATGATGGTATTTACTAAAATAAAAAAGGATAAAAATAAATAGTCTTTTTTTCTGTCTTCCACCCACTTCAGGCCCAAAACCACCCTGCTGGAGCCAGGGAGCCCTGAGGCATCCTCCGCAGTGGGCACAGTGGAGGACTGGCTGCAGGCCATTGGCATGGAGAGATACAATGACAACTTCACTGCAGCCGGCTACACCACTCCGGAAGCTGTGGTCCACATGACACAGGAGTGAGTACAAACGGGTGGTAGCAGAGAAAAAAGGAAGAAAAAACTTAAGCAAAAGAAGTAAAATTGATTCATAATAATAATAAAAAAATTTTTAAGTTTCTATTACTTTAAATAGCTAGCAAAATCCTTAAACTTATCCTTTAGCAATGATCACACTTGTTGATGAAAAAATAATCCACACCTCTAAGAACTTGATGTTCCCCATAATGCACTTTATGTCTATACCTGTATGTTTTTAATACATGAAGACATGACAAAATGTCACGAGCTGGAGATGTTAAATTCTGCATCTTTATTTGGTTCCTACATTGCCTGCTAATTGGTGACTATTTAAAACATTTACTGTATTTCTGCAATGTATTTAAAATGTATTAGTGTTTTTTAATAAATGAAGCATCGGTAGTTCCAACATATAGCTTTATATTAATCTATTTGAACACATTCTTGTCTTTAATCTTTTTCTTTTTTTTTTCTACCACTAAGATCACAGAACAAGTTTTGCTTGCTTGTAAGAAAAAAATACTTATACAACAGGGAAACTGGCCAATTCCCATGTTGTAAAATTCATCATCTAGATTTTTTTTTTATTTTCCTCTAGAGTTCTAAACTTTTTTTCCTTATATTTTTTTCAGGGACATGGCACGCATAGGCATCTCCTCTGCTGCGCATCAGAACAAGATCCTGACCAGCGTCCAGAGTATGCTGTCCCAAATGCAACAGATCCAAGGCAGAATGGTTCCTGTCTGAGAGGAGGAAGCAAAAGAATCAAATAGACATTTTTTTTTCTTAAAAAAGAAAGAAAACATAATAAAAAAAATTTAAATATTAAAAAAAGAGACAAATAAACTATGAAGAAATAGTTTACCTCATCAACGCACTTTAAATTGGATCTAAAAGAAAACAAGACCTTGATGAAGAAAAAAAAGGTGTCCAAACTGGCACTTTTTCAAAAATCTGACCTTTACCTTCCCCTTTTTGTTGTTTTGGAGAATGGAACACTTCTGTCTGCAGCATTTTTTGGATTCACGGGGCAAGCGACTGAAAAAGTGCTTCCAAGAGGCCAATCTGGAGTGCCTTTATAGGTCTAGAAGGAAGAAGGGAGGTATTGGGATCTGACATTTCTTCCTCCTCTTGGGCAAACAGCTATCTCTTGGAACTTTCCCTCTGGAATACTCCAAGGAACAGACTTTTTGAATTTCCTGTGACTGTGTTTATAGTACATGACTTGTTTCTGCGGGACTCAAAGGCTGCCCCAGCCACCATTGTTCTCTTTCTCTCCGTCAGCTGGATCTGTTTGATATTGCTTGGAAAGTGGAGGATGCTACCCTTGAATATCTCAGAGGTTGAGGGCTGCAGTCTTTGGGGAAATGCTGGTGCAGTGAAAGCTTATTTCAAGGAGTTTTTTTTTTTTTTTTTTGTGGTCTTGCTTCTCTTCTAACCTTGTTTTTCTCCCAGAATGCCAGATTTTGCTGCCCGCTAGGCATTACTGAGAATGTCTTTGATCTTCCGAAGGAGACTTCCCACACCCCTGTCTTCCCAAAAACAAATCCCTCCTACACCTTCGATAAACACACACTTTGGATTCTTCCATTTGTCTCCCATCGGAATCAAAGTCTTCACCTCACCATTACTGCAGGAGCTACAGACTATTCGTAACCACTCTGAATGGACGCTTGTTCGGAACGCCTGCATTGGTTGCGTAAACCGGAGGCAAGATGATGGATTTTACTTTCTCTCAAAAGGACATGTGGATATAAATGGAAACGCAATCATCAGCTACAAGAAAAGGAATGGAAAGAAAACAAAAAAAAAAACTAAAGAAATCAAAACAAGAAAATATTGGAGGATTACTGAAGCTGTCATCAAGGTGAGTACTTTTTCATTCTGCTGCCCAAACCAACACATAAAGAAATTGAATTAGGCTTCCCTTTGTTGTGGTGTTGAGTTTCTAATGTCATGCATGTGTCGCTACAAAGTGAGAATCACCAGATCTCCCCCAGACCTCCCCAACACTGGCCCCTGTGCTCCAGAAGCCGTGTTAATTAACACGCAGGTTGCAGCACCTCAGGCAACCGGAGCAGATCAATAGGCACTGTTCTGTGATCAGTCTGCAGGCCTGTTGCCTCTGGCATCTTAATGAGAAGAATTAATCAGCAGCTGACACCCAGTAAGCCAAACAGAGCTTTGGAAAAGGGTTTGAAAAATTTAAAGATCCTACCACGAGGCACAGCTTCGGTCTCGGTGTATTTTGGTGAATATCAGTGATGTCACAGTTTCTCCTCTTGCCTGTGCTCTCTTGAGAAATGTGCATTTTTTAAATGAGTTCAGTTAATTAGGATGGTGAAATACAGATTTAGCTTACACAGCCAGTTGATTCTCTACTGAGCTCCATAAGCACTTTCTCAAGTCGGAGCTCCAATATTATTGGATGTGTGTAAAAGATTTTTTTTTTCCTTTTGCTTTTAATGAAGACACCACTGTTACCCCAAAATGACACTCTTTGCTTCAATTCTCTTGTGGTGAGCATTTGAGATTTACTTGATGCAGATGTGTATTTTTGCACTATAGAGTGAGATTTTGTTATACTTTTTTGAAATGGCAATTGTTAAGTACAACGTAAAGTCTTTGTTTATTTATTAGCTATTTATAATGCCATTTTATTATTAGTGGGACCATAAACATCTGGTGTCTTTTACCAGATAACAGACTTGGCCAATTTGCAAGCTTTTTGACAAGATGAGGGACTTTTATTCAGTTCAAACCTGGGATCTGGATTTTTTTAAATGTTAGATTCTGTGAATTGTAGCAGCCGTATTGGGTCTAACTGGAAATGGGCATTTATCATACCATTTATAAGTGTAGTGAAAACATTGTTTTTTTGTTGTTATTTTGAAAATACCAATGATGAAGTTGTTGTTGCAATTGTTACTTTTACTATTTGTGCTTTCATGAGAATCTCAATAAATATCAAGTAGTCTGGAAATAGGCTTAAATGCAGCTACTGTTTGTACTTTAGTGATACAAATCACACTTCTTTAAGTAAATAGTTCCCTATAGTAACCTATTTAAAAACTGGGAGTAACATACAGTCACAAACATACAGTTGTCAAAAACAAGACTGCAGAGAAGTCACAAATAGCGCTTTGTCATCACTTTTATCATTTTCACAATAAACAAACCAAACAAACAAACCACAAGACATTTTTAATCAAAGTCTTTATCGCCCATCCATAGCCTCAATAGATTAGTGTAGAATTGTGAAGAAATCCTGAAAGCAGTAGCTGGATAAGCAGCTGTTATTTTTGGCTTATTTTAAAACAACATGAACTTTAAATATTTTGAATATGGTCTGTGGTTTAGTATCACTGTTTTCTGGACCATACAAGTTTGTACGCTAGTTGTCCGTCACATCATTTCACCTGATCAGCGGATTGTGAGTTCACCAGGAAAATTCTCAAACGACGACGAGACACAGAAAAGCACAGGAACGCACCATCTTCAATGTTGTTGCACAGCTTTTTTTAATCACCAGTGGCCTTTATTTGAACGTAATCTGACAGGAAGGGAGCAGAGAGAGCAAAGACATAGAGAACGGGGCACTCGCTCTAACTTCTGCGTCACGCAACAACATGGAGAACAGCTCCATGTTGTTGACGGATAAAATCCTGACAGATAAAATCTAAAAGCTTACCAGTAACTTTTGGTGAACTTGGACTGATCTGCAGAGTAGCAGCTTAGCGAACCAACAGCACTTTAGTGCAGCAACATGCTCCTCATTTGGCTGAGAAAAAAGCTGCAGCTTTAACAACGACTTGAATCTTGTTCATCTGCTAGCATTGCGTCACACAAATATAAAGTTTTTCAATTTGATCCTTGTTTCAAGAATCATCACAAAAGCTTGTGTCTTAAATAGCAATTAGCTAACTAATGTATTTCTTCACTTTTCTCTTTACATATTTCTTCAAATTTCTTCATGAGAAACTGTTAACGACTGAACAAAAGAGTTATTACAGCTTGCCAATATATCCTGCTCCAACAGCACCAGCTCAAAGTTATCAAACACAGACGCTGTAAAGCTGTCTATTTGTGTGCTTTTGATTTTTGCCAATAAATCAAGGACGCATATCGAATATCACACACATACACTTTGCATTTTCTCTGCCTGGCACTCTCTGACACTGGACTTTTTGGCCAGGGAGTCCAATGTGTCGTCGAGCTGCAGAATAGCATAGTTGGTTGGAATTAGATGCAGAGTAGAAACTGTTTACATTGAAAACCGCCGTGACTGATGCAGCTTCTCAGAACCTTCCTCTCTCTCTCTCTCTTTCTCCCCAGATGCTGCCATCCATCAATAACACGGGAATCTTGGCCTCGTTTGCCACGAGTGGATTTTTTTGCCGCTCTTCCTCCTTCTTCCTCGTCGTCCTGCTTCCTTCTCAGCCTCTCCTTTCGGGGCGTCTCCTCCACCAATGAGAAGACAAATCAATTCACACACGCCTGGGATATTCACCGTAGCAGCACTTCGGCTTGACAGTGCTGCCACCACCGTGGTTGTGGCCATCCGGAGATGAGTTGGAGTTGCTATGAATGAATTTAACAGCTTAAAAAAAAAAAAAAGAAACAACGACAAGAATGTAATATAACAGAGAAAACCTGCTTCGGTGGATAAAATACTTTTTTAATTCACTTCAATTGTGATTTTTTTTATTTGATCTCTTTGCATGTAGAGTAAATAGGGTTTAATTTGACTGTGAGAATGAGATGTGTGTGTGTGTGTGTTGTCTGATTGACATTTGTAATTGTGTCTGTTTTCATGCCACTGTTGAGAAGGAAGGAGATAACAGAGCTGTATAGTTTTTGATATTAAAAAAATGGAAAAAGCCTGGACTATATTTTTTTCTTTTAGTGCCATCTGTGAAAAAAAAAAGAAAATAAGGTGTGTTGCTCATGTCATGTATGCTTTCCTCAGCAACAGCATTTAATGAACAGCTTTTCTGGAGTGAAACCCATTTGGAGCGGCATACAGTTGGGACGCGTAGAGACACAACCGAGACACTAAACGTCTCCAGTGCATACAAAAGCATATTGGAGTTTGGACTCTCCGTGCTCGTTATGAATCATGGAGGAAACACTTTCTGGATGTGAGAATGGGCGCGGTCAAAAATGACGCACCTGGACAGAACAAAGCATCAGAGGGCGAGGGAGGGGGGGTATGTCTAAAGAGGATTTGTTGTTTAATTTTCCGGAGTACATCATAAAGCTACAGGTTGACCACAATGGACTATATTCATTTCCTTCCTTTTCTCTACAAACTATATACTCATGTGAATGTTTCCGAACTCTTGAGAGGCAATTCATATACAGTAATAGAACACCTCCATCCTTAATAGAGCTCTTCAATTCTTTCTAATTGTTTTCCTTTTTTGGGGGTTTGGGGAGTTATTTCTTGAAAATGGACCTGCTTGGATATATGCAAGATATGCTTGGAAGGAGAAGGAAACCAGAATGTACTGTAAAATACTTTTTTCCTTTACTTAAATGTCAGATAAGTTTAAAAGAAAAAAGAAAGAAAAAAAATGAACATAACGCAAGGGTTAATGTTTGTCATTGTATGCCTTCCGATGCCATAATGATCTAGACATGTAGATCTAACATCCTCTTGATCCTTTTTGTATTTTGTTTTTCTTTTTTTTTTGGACATTATTTTTTTTTTGTTTTTTGGTTAAGGAGCTATAGGTACATGTAACTTATGTCATTTATTTATGTCCTTTTATATCTAGTTTGTAAAATAATAGCCTAAAGTGAAGTAAATAAAAGGGGTGCCAAGGTGCATTCCTATTAAAGTAGAAACTATGTGACTGACTCTGTGCCTTTTCTTTGCCCACGTCCTACGGTTCCTCATGCATTTTCATCTAAACACTAGAGACACAATGATCAGCTAAAGATTTCCAACTTTTAGTTTTTAGAAAGTTATGTTACAATGTAGCAGTTAGCCTGGAGGGCATTTCTAGTTGGGATTTTTTGAACTTCACTTTTAAGTGAGGTGGTTTTAAGGTGGGCTGCACAGTGGCACAGTTGGCAGCACTGTTGCCTTGCAGCAAGAAGGTCAATTCCCGGCTCGGGGTCTTTCTGCAGTGAGTTTTCATGTTCTCCCTGTGCATACGTGGGTTCTCTCCGGGTACTCCGGCTTCCTCCCACAGTCCAAAAACATGACTGTCAGGTTAATTGGTCTGTAGGCGTGTGTGATGGTCTTGTCTTGAGTCCCCAGTAGGCCATACAAACAAGGCTGGGTGTGTGTGTGTGTATGCATGGTTGTTCTGTTGCCCTGCGACAGACTGGCGACATGTCCAAGATGTACCCTGCCTCTCGTCTGAAATGTCTCATTGGAGATGGGCACCAGCACCCCTCCTTACCCTGCTAGGGACAAGGGTGTAAGAAAATGGATGGATGGGTTTTAAGGTATTATCATTAATCGTTTCATTACCTATAGTAGACAAGTGTATCTGGAATTTATACACTGCATTTCAGGCAATACCAACTATTCAAAGTACTTTAGAGCTACTTCCCAGTGAATGTGGTATAAAATACACCTTTCATACTCATACATACACCATTACGTATAAATTGGTTGGCAGCCGGGATTAGTATAAGTCAAGTTGGTATTGCGGATTGCTGAAAAGCAAGTCAGATGTATGAGATCGATATTCATATCAGTAGGATAATACACTTTCTTAGTTTATACAATTTTTGCCTCAAATGTAATGACATTGTTACGCTTCCAGCAGTGACGTGCGGTGAGGTTCATATGGTGAGGCACTGACTTAATCATAATCAGATTTACAAATATAGACCAGCTGCATGTTATTGTTTACATAAGGAAATTCCGCGCATATGGACAACGCTGGAGGGCTAAAAGACTATTCCTTTGTCATCCATAGCCGCGCTGCCGCGGTAGAATAACTCCGGTAACTCAATCAAACTTGGACATGTAGATATTATTAATTTCGTGCTGTGCTCCACAGCAAAGGGAAAAGCCGTAAAAGTACAACTCGAAACCACGTCTTTCTAGCCCTCTGTATCAGCGCAGCAGCTACGCGCAGGCTCGTTGCCATAGCAACTGACAACAACGACACACAAAAAAACCCAAACAAACAAACAAACAAAAAAAACACTCAAATATTTTCCACACAAAGAGCAAAACATTCAGTCTGTTCCAGTGGTATGGTTTTAGGCTTAATGTTTATTTTTCGATTATTAATAAGTGATTGCTGTGGTACGAGGAGAAAACTATAAATATATCGCAGGGTGAAAATAACAATATAAATTATTTTATCATTTTGTATTATTTTGCCTCCCCTGACCGCATGTCACTGGCTTCCAGCCATACATCTGCAAATGTTTTAATTTTTGGGATACTGAGGTTAAATTGGTTAGATCAGGTGGGACCCACTAGATTACCTGAATTTGAGTCTTCTTTTCTCTGTAAAAATGTCCACACTGAAGACTGTCCAAATGACCAGTTCTGCTCAAATAGGCTAAACATTCAGCCAGTCACCAGCCTGTCTCCATATTTCACTGAATCACATTAATCTATTTAGTAAGAGGGAAAAGGGTTAAAATAGCACATCAAGCAATCTGTTTTGGTTTATATTTCTCACACTTACCTGACTTAACTGAAAAGGGAAACACAGATTCTCAGAACGATAGAAATGGCCGCTCTGTTGGTAATTTGAGGCTCAGTACAGCACATGATCAGCAGATAATATAACTCTGGAAGTCACAAAGATTGGTCCTTGACTCCTGTCAGGCCTTTAGGCTGTTGCTTGTCCCATTTGCCGCTTGGCAAAGAACATGTGTGTTTGTGTGTAATCAGGACTACATCTTCTTCTTGATCTCATCTCCAGCAGCTATAAAACTCTCATTGTCTTGACTCTTTAATTAAGTTTGGAGGAACGATAGTTTGAGGTGAGAAGGAAAGGATGGTTTTAGAAATAGAGCTCAAGTAAATCTTGAGCCAAATTGTGTTGTTTTTTTTGTTTTTTTTTCCACATTCTACGACATCAGCGGTGAAAAGGCTTTAACAACCATTAAACCCCTGAAGGTTGTAGAGGAAGACAGTTATCTGCCTCAGAAGAAAAGTATGCCTCCGCTGCAGACTGCTGGCAAGCTTATCATGGATGTAAAACAGATGATTGGCCGGGCTGAGATTGATTAATTTCCTCTGTCTGAGAAAAACCCTTTTTTATTTTGATAAATTGCAAATGATTAAATTTATAGCTGAAAAGTTACTTAATGTTATTCTAAAGAGTGTTCCATGTGTCCATATCAAGTTTCCACACAATTACAAAAATATTTCTTTTTTATTCAAAAGTATGTATTGCATAATATTTTCACATAGAATGACAGAAATAATGGGGGTAGGGGGGTTGTCAAAAGGTTGTGATTTATTTCTCTTAATTTTCCACAGAAATTGAATGTTCCGCACAGGAAAACTTTAACTTAAAAGCTAAAATAAAACAGCTTGCTATAATTTAAAAGACTTAAAATATTACTTATAGTGTGTATTACAGCTATAAATTATTTTGTTTTAAAGACTCAGGTTGGTTTTGTGGCTGTAAGCACATTTTTATCTGAACCAAAAGTTAAAATGACTCCAAGGATTGTAAAGCTTTCTGATCCCTGTGTTAGACCAACACAAACAGTACACAACTCTTATGTGGAAGGGGAATGTCGTATGGTTGTCAAAGGTGACTTCAAATGAAAATGTGGGAAAGGTTTTCAGCCCCCTTTACTCTAAAAACCCTAAAGAAAATCCAGATTGTCCAATTGCCTTCTGAAGAAACTGACTCTACAAGACTCCACAAGGCCCTGAACACAACATCTCAGCAGTGTAACATGTTGATGGCAGCTCTGGGGAGGCTTTTCTTCCACAGGGATGCGTAATCTGTAAGAATATTATGGAAATATGCATGGAGCTAAATAAGGATAATCCTGGAAGAAAACCCATTGGAGACTAAAAAAGACTTAAGAGTGGGATAGGGTTTTGCCTTCCAACAGGCCAACAACCCAAATAATACAGCCAAAGTGGCAATAAACTGGTTATATCCAATCATCTTCATATGTTGGAATAGCCCAAAGTCCTGAATGAAATCAAAAAGTTGTAAAAGTTGAGGTTTGCACATTTTCTGATTGAGCTTATGCTATTTTGAAGTGGAGAATGTCTTTAAAGAAAACATTAAAATGTGATAAATGTGCTAAGAGAACCAAATAAGGACAAGTTACACAAAGAAAGGAAATAGCAAGATAAAATAATCCAGACACCACGATTTTAGAAGTGCAGGACAACCTGGCCAGCTGCAGTACTTGGAAAAAATCTAACATAAACTAAGTCAAAGAAAAGTTTAGGTGGCTGTGAGTCAGCTGGCATGTTGCTTTTTTCCTCACACAAACAGTATCATCCAAAACCTCATTCAGACAATATGGCTTGGTTAAGTATAAAACACAGATGGTGAGGAAAACAAACCCATCGTGGTGTTTTACAATAGACTTATTAAAGAGGCTTTGAATTTATGGTAAAAACTCTGACATACCATTTAAGTTTTAACCAGATCTCTCTTTTATTAGGTCTGTTTGTCACTACTAAAACTCATACTCAGTCCCAAACACAGTGAGGCCTTGAATGAAATGCTGACTGATTAGAGATACAGTCCAGAGGCATGCAGTCTAAGAAGTTTTTGCCAGCAATTCCACTCATTACAGCATCTGATCATCTTAAACCCAGAGCGTCTGTCATTTCTACGCAATGCCAGAATTCTGTTATAAATTCTGTTCGAAGCAGACCTGCAGCCTGAGGTTACAGTTTCATTTCCACATCCTCATAGGGACACTCTAGGGACATAATTCACTGACCGGTATCTTACCTTTAAACTAAGGTTGAACTAAATGCACTTTTTTTGCGAAGAGTAACCAGTTGTTACTCTTTGCATGTTTCATCATTTATGCACCTTTCTTGGTCAATCTAGTTCTTCAAATTCAGATTTTTCTGAAGAATTGTAATAAATAATAAAGCAATTATAGACAATATCTCACAAAGAACTTTGCAATTGTATTTTACGCCTACCTGTAGCCATCCACTGTGGATCACCAGGACTCTCACAAGATGTCCCTGTGCAGCCCAAAGCTCATTGTCCACACTAATGCTGATAATAACACTCACATTCACTGGGGTGCTGCATAACACACAGCAGGTTATAAAAATTGCAGACAAGATCATGAGCAGTAGTAGAAAACAACACAACTTGATCTAAGAAAACCAGTATTGATAAATGATCTGTTTTCTCCATTTGATAACATTTCTCAAGGAATCACAATAATGCAAATCTGAACTTTATCCTTTTGTTCAGATTTTTCTTTTTTACTGTCTTCTCAGAAAACAGTGGACATAACTACAGCAAAATGCTGTAATTTGGGTGTACACACCTCTGTAAGGTAAAATTTGTTACGCATAAAAAAGAAAATAAGACCCGCAAGTTCTAAAGCCTAACTGGAAATAATATTGACATATTTTTGGAGCAAAAATAAAAAGTAACAAACTAAAACACTATGGCTTCATAGGTGTGGAATCTGGCTACAAATCTGTGTTTACTACCAGGCAGTACATGCCTTTCATAACTCCAAGTACCTCTGAATAGTTAGAGAAAGTTTTGCTTCACCATTTGCTTTTCCTCACATTTTCCTACTTGTATCTCAAATTACCAACCACAGAGTTTCCAAATCATCAGAGAGCTCTCACTGTTAAAAGGTTAGTGGATCAGTACAAAAGAATATCCATGACTTCCCATGACATTATCAAGAACTTATTCTACCTCCAAAATTGAGGAAAGGGCAAAAGAAAACTCATTTGAGAGACTTCCAAAAGGCAATTAAAGTCTCCTAAAGTCAAGTAGGAAAATCTGCATGCTCTGATTAAACCAAAGTGAAACCTTTTGGTTATTACTCTAAAAGGTGTGCTTAGCACAAAAATGACCCTGCAGTTCATAAAATGACCACACAATACCAACAATGTGGTGGAAGGAACTATAAAATCTTGTAAAGTCCTAAAGACACCTTTGTCTTGAGCACTAAAATTTAATGCAAAGAGTTATTGCAAGTCCCCCTAAATTAGTTTCTTTTTAGGGGTCGGACTCCATCGTCAAGTGAAAGCAAACAATCAAACCCGATTACACCCACACTGCTAGGAAGCTCAATGGTTTTGTCAGACAATTTAATTAAGAAACCGTGAGGTGAAGTGCTTTCCCTGAAAACAGGCTTACCTCCTGCCTCTCAGGACTGTCACTTCAATCTTTTTGACTAGGTCACTTTTGTTTCATAATTAAATTTCCTGATTTCAGATAAAAAGCCTCTCTGTTGGACCTCTGAGCCACTCACAATGGGGCACAACCCTTCACACTTATTTTGTCTTTTGTGTTGTCATTATTGAGTACATCCTTAAATCCATCCAATATTGAAATCTCTAATCCAGACCCCCAGTGTTAATCACAAAAAGTGTATTTTCTTAAAAAAAGAGATAATATGGGTTTTCTTTTTTAGGAGAAAAAAATAAGTTGATGTTGTGATTTTCATTTGAAAAATAAAAGGGTGAAAGAAAATTGCAAACAACCAAAAAATAATTTGACCTGTAAAATGATTCAGAATATTGATTTGGGGGCTTCCATTAGAAATGGCCTAGTATGTGACCTTTGATTGACTAGGTGTAGCACCTGAGAAGTTAGGCCCAAAGCAAAGGAATAAGGAAGTGAATCATTCTTGAATTAAAAACAAGAATAAAACCAGACAGAACAACAGTAGGTTGAAACCTCTCTTAGATACGCACCATGTACCCACCAAACACTCTGAAATATAATTAAAATGAAATTAATGGAAAGTATGCAAAGTGAAATAGAGAACTAAGAGAAAGAGATAAACAAATATTATTGGTCAATTCAATACAAATTCAGAACACTGTGTTTGGATCTCCCCAGATATTACCCACCATAAAGCAGCTTTGTCTTAGTGGTTGCTAGTTTAGCTCTATCACTACCTGAACTGTCTGGATTCAGCGTATATCAGATTGGATTTCTTGAACTACTATACAGTAAAAACATCACAAAAGAGTGATGCAAAGGTAGTTAATTTTAGCACTTTACAATTTTAATGGAACGGTTAAATCTATTTAGTCTGCTGGGACAAATTATTCAAGTAGTTATTCTAATTTCTGAAATCTCCTTATCATAAACACAACACTGTTTTGTGTCATCTCGTACGCTGGATGTAATGATCCAGATCTTAAAATGTTTTGATTATTTTTCTGATAAAAAAAAAAAGTAAAAAAAAAAAAAGAAAAAAAAAAAAGTGTTCATTTTCAGTTTTCTATGTAAATACTGGAAATTTGTATTTACATAAAGATGAGATTTTCATAGAATGATAATCTCATACCAGTCAGCACCTAAAATACAGTAAAAACAGTGAAGCTAAACCATTTTTGGATTGATAATATGCATTAGTGTCATCAGTGTTTAGAGGAAATATTTTATTATTTTCAAATTAACACCTGCAGCAAACCTGGACAACCAAGGAGTTAGAGTTGATTTAAGTCAACAGACACCAAATCAAGAGCAAGAAGAGCCTTGGGGTGAGCAGATTTTGTAACTTTCACCACTTGCTTTGTGCAGGAGACCTTCTGTCTCTCCAGAATCAGGATCCTGTCTGATTGTGGGTCTCCAGAGAGAACGTGGAGCTTTATCAACCTAAACACACTAATCTCTCCTCTAGGCCAACGGGAGCTGCTGGGTGGCCTGTTCCCAAATGAACCCAACCGAAAGACGCCTACTTGACCACTCGATCTTCTTATCCTGAACAACTGGCCACACTGCTGGTCCCACCTGATAGACTAACCTTTGACTTTTCTCAAAGCGCATACGCACGCTGAACAGAACCAAATCAGCACAAGCAAACATGCTAATCTCAAAAGCAAATCACGTTTTCCTTCCACCAGATCTCAGAGTGTTAGGGGTTTACGAGGATTTTGCCTCTATTCTTTCAAAAAAGGAGAAGGTTAATCAAGCCAGCCCTTACTCCCCTCTTTCTCCTGACCCCCTCCACAGGGTCTGGATGGGAGTCTGATCAAGGTTCAGCAGGCTATCAGCTCCAGCAGAAACCTTGTTATCACTGTGAGAACTATCTGAAAGACTGAAATGGACAGACAGCTATGTATATATAGAAAGACAATGGCAGAAAATTGAAAGATAGAAGTAAAAAAATAACTATTGGAGAACTTTTGAGAAAGTCAAGTTATTCAGTTCAAATCTTTTGCCTCCAAAGACTTTTTTTCTTTATTTAATTTAGAAAGTTGACACTGAAAAGTAATATGAGAAAATGATTGGGTGAATGACATTGAGGGGGGAAAAAAAGACACATTGTGACATAACAGCTATCCATCATCCACTGGTTTGATCTCTGGTGAGAAAAGGGAGTGTAGATAAAAGGAGACAAAAAGCTGGGTAATACCATCGAGAGTCAGGCTCAGGGATTTTCTCTATTCGCCACAGCTTTTGCCTTTGGACTGATGACAGCAATCAGATTTACATCAGAGCTCACAGGTGTGCTCCAATGCATGCGCACACACACACACACACACGCACGCACGCACACACACACACACACACACACACATAAAGTATGTCTCTCTATCTTCACAAGGACTTCCATTAATTTTTGCCTAACCAATACTCAGCACTTCTTACAGGGTCTGGGCTTTGGCCCTACAAGATGCAGTGGGTCAATGTAGTATTCGTTTGGAAAATGGTCCTTACAGTGTATCAAATACAATGCCACACACACACACACACACACACACACACACACACACACACACACACACACACACACACACACACACACACACACACNCACACACACACACTCACACACACACACACACACACACACACACACACACACACACACACACACACACACACACACACACACGCACACGCCGCTAAGGCTCATTCTTTACAGTTTTAATCCCCATTTTTCAGCAGGTTGGAGAAAGGAATTAAAATAGCATCCATACGGGGGGGATTGTAGTACAACATTGTGAGATAAGATCAAAACTGGAAAAGTACAGTATGTCAAAGCTTAGCGCCTTTCAACAAAAGTATTCCTCCATGTCCCAGAGTTGTTTGCTAAAATGAGATATGAGGGTTTATAAAGAAAGATAATGTGGTTTTACATTTCACATTGCAAATGGATTACAACTTCAACTCGTTGGCCAAAACAAATACCATCCAGACTCAAGGTTTGCTTTGGTTTTATTGGGTCATAAAACACTGAACATATTACAGACTTTTTATGACCACAGTATATTGCAGGATCATAGTGATTCCATGAAGCTATCCAAAAACATAGTGCAAAATTCTTCAGTTAAAACTTGCAAGTCATAACAATTTGACAGAGTAAAGAAATATTGTTTGAGTACTGGTCATTTTGGACCTTCAACAAATTGAGCTTAAATTGTTTTATGAGGTTTTTGAGTAGGAAATGGAAAGAGTTACAGGGGGAGATTTTAATCACATACTACCATACTAATCTTGGGGAATTTCATACCTGCTTTGGCAGCTAACAATGTAAAGTGATTTTCTTATAATCTATTTTAAGTAAATATGTGCCAGCAGCAAGTTGCTTAGACTTATTTTGTTTTGATCAGTGGTCATATTTGAGGTAATATCAGTTATATTTCTTAAGAGTTGGCTGAGCAATACTAGGATCAGAACCAAAATAATGGAATATTAAATCAATTGTAATAAAAATCCTCTGAAAACAATATGCCATAAATTTTTAATTATTTTAAGTTGTAAAGAGCAACTTAAAATAATTGGCTAAAAGCATTGGCTTTGTATCAAAGCCAATGCTTTGATACAAAATGGGGGTACAAATTATAGCAGGGGTAAACAGCTATGCAAAAGTTTGGGAGACTTGAATACTGGTGTTCAAGCAACGACATAAAAGACTGAGCCGTTTAAGATACAAGATTAAACAAAGCAAATCAACAAAGACGAATGAAAATGAACAAAGGCTTCCAGGTCAATTTGCCTGTTCCCCACTGCATATTTCCATTTTGTACCTACCCATTATTATCAGTTGATTTTTCCTAATAATATATAAATAAAAATACATAACTTTCACAGAATCGTTTCTGAAAACTTTGTAACCCCTGCTGTTACAAAAATATGACCAAATATGATCAAACCAAAGGAACTTTAACCATCCCACAGCTGGTAGACATTATTCTATGGAGTCATACAACCACAAGTTCTTACGTCATTCTTTTAGTTCATGCATACATCAAGATTTTAGCCAGAAAAAAAAAACACTTTGGGAATTATCTTTCTAAAGAAAAGTGGCATAATGGCCTCTTTAAAGCAGAGAGAAATAAAAGGTGGTTCAGTATTTTTATACAGTTTGAGTTTTGGTTCTCAACACTCAAACTGCTTTCCCAGCCCAGAACAAGTTGTAATGCATTAATTCCCATATCGCCTGCAACTACAGTGTGGAGAACCAAAGAGTTACTTGCATGCTGGGAATGGCTGAAGTCCCTCAGTGATCCCAAAAATGGTCAAAAGCAGGTAGAACATTAAAGCCTTGGTAAATTATGACAGATCAGCCAAACCAGAGATCGCATATGGGGATGTGAGGAAGACGTATGCTTTTCAGACACTATCAATAAGAGCTTGTGTTCTTCACACAGTTAAAATGAGTTGTGAGTAATGAGCATGCAGTGAGAACTTCTAGTAAGCGAGGCTGTTACTTGCTTGCATATTTTTTAAAACATTTTCTCTCCTCTAGTCTCCGTGAACTAGAGTCGTATTTAAGACATCATCCGCTCTCTGAACTCGGGCCCCCACAGTCCTGGCTCCTGAAGCCCCCTTTGGTGTGAGGAATGGTGGAGCTGGGCTGAGTTCCTCACCCACAGACGACCCCATCGACTGAGCAGCTCTCCACCAGCTAAATGATTGATGCTAGCTTTAGCTAACTAGACTCCTGAGTCCTAAAACAACTAAGGCTGGCTGGCCAGTGGGCTGCGGCCTGCGTGTGTTGGTATGTGTGTGTGTGTTATCAGCCCAGGAGACTTCGTACAAATAAATGTGCTGGAAAGAGGCGCAGTGTTTGTGTACTTTTGTGAGAAAATGTGCTTGTGGCTATAAAAGTTTAAAATAGCAAGACCTTTTTAAGTAGTTTGGAAAATCGTGTAGAGAAGGTGAGAGTTGTTGCATTTCTGTGAGCGCAGCGAAAATCAAAAGTTTGCATACACTTTGTTTTATTGATTTAGGTGTTATTTTTGCTGGGTGGAATGATGAAACAGGAAACATATTCAGTGAGTCTTACAAACAATTACAACATTGCAGTTCAGATTGTGGGCTTTCTGTAATCCCCACAGGATAAAAATAATATGTACATAAAGGCAGAAATACAGATGCACACTAACTATTATTTGGTTAATTGGACCTTAGTGTTCCAAGTTAACTATTACTTGGATAAAGCATAAAGCAGGGTAATAATTAACTTTTTAAATTAACATCACTAGCTTTGCCAGAAAGAGTTGACAAAAACCCAGAAAGAGTTATGTCTGAAGACCAATGAAGTGTTTGGTTGAGCTGAAATCAAAATCAATTCTAGGGTAACCCTAACCCTAACAGAAATTAAAAATGGCTTATTAAAACCTCATGCATCAAATTAAAAATTATTGAAATTATTTGTTGTACAGTCCACCCTGGAATTTGAAATGCTTTAATTAATAAAGCCCAAAATTAAAATGAGATTCATGCCCATATCCAGTGATTGTAAACATCTGGCCTGCAATATACAGTATAAGCTTAATTTTTGAGATTCTTCTTCAGATCTCTTTGGCCTACAAACACAACATGTACTTTTACTGTACATGTTGGAGAAATTGTTACATTTAGGACTTTTTTTTTAATATTTCAATGTAAGACAACAGAGCAGGTCCTGATGGAGACAGGCTTGTATCATAATAAGATTACTGGAAGGCTAACTGGATGAAATAGATCATGCTTTGGTTCACTGGTTAGACTGCTAGCTCTTTTTGAACCCCTGACACTAATCGAACTGTCCATTTAGTAGCTATAAAAGCCAAAATGTAAACAAGGATTAGCTAAAACAAGAAGAAGAGTCAAAAGGAAACAAGCTTTAATGTACCTGCACATTTAAAGTCACTTATCATTCTAAGTGACAGTAATGCAGCATGAAATCCACTGAAATGCACCATTCTCCAGAGATTTAAATTTTGGATCAGGTCGCTAACCTTTATTTTCCACTCAGCTCTGTATCCTGTACCCATTTATAACTATAATTGGTATATTTTTACTATCATTAGTGCAGGTCAATGGATCCATCTAGGGAACTTAAGGTTAGACATTCACCATGGAAACCAGTCTTTCCTCTCATTAAACGGCAATTAAATTGGGTCAAGAAACCTTTCCTAACAAACCACATAGGTCCACTAACTTAAATTTCCTTGTCGTCCAACAGCCACGCTCTGTCTCGTGAGGATTTGTGATATTACCATAATGAAGGAAGCAGCTCAGCGGTGAAATATGAAGGCTAAGTTTGCCCTTAGAGCCCTGCAGAAACTAGATATTGGGTTAAAGAAGTGTGTACTGTGTGCAGGAGAGACAAAGTGATGGAAAAACCTAACGTCCTCAGACTTGAAAACAATGTCTCAGTTGCTGTTTTACTTTCACCGGATGTGGACAAAGACATGTCCAAACCCAACTGGATAAAGAGAACTTTTTGGATCGTTCCTTGCACAATGTGTTCCTGCAGCACGTTAGTGACAACACAAAGATAAGACCCACTTAGAAAGAATAGAGTCTCTCAGTATTGTGAAATATTTTTAATTTTTCCACTCTGCTCTGTTTGAAGTCAGGACTCCTGTGGAGCTGAGAGACAGATCCAACCCGGTGACAGATGTTCTGTTGGTTTTCAGGTTTGCACTTCATTCGAAAGATGACATGCTTCTTTACCAAGCTCTTAAATTTTCCAGCCTCAAAGATTTGTTTGAAAACGTTTGACTGGAATCAAGCAAGAATTTTCTCAAGGAAGATACACGCTATAACCCCATATGGACGTGAGAGATCGGATGTATTTTTTTAAAACAGCATCAGTTTTCCTCACAGACATCCCTGGATTCTCTCACCGCCGCCCCTGCTTCTCCTTACTCTATCTCTAGCCTAAATGAAGTGTCTGCGGGGGTAGTTTGAGAGGAGATTAACGTATCCACGGGGGGAAAAAAGAGACTAAAGGGAGAAAGACTGAAGGAAACTTCAAGAATCCAGTTCATTTTAAAATAGACGTATTACTTTTTTTCCAGGTCTTGCTGAGAGGCACAAAAGCCTTCTGGTTCAACAGATAATACAAGATTTTACCCCTGAAAAAGGTCTGTGTGGGTTTGAAAATAGCACCGAAAGACAATCATAGGTTATCAAACTGTTAAAATGAAACTAATTATAAAGAACTTATGCACAATTAACTTGTACATCTCAGTGCATGTTATTTGCATTTACATGACAGATCAGTAGTGCTTCATTGCAACTTGTCAGGAAAAAGATACACAGGTCACCAAATTTGGTGCAAATAAAATTTGAAGTCAGCTCCCTTCACTCTGTTACCCTTAAATAATAAAACAAAGCTTTAATAATTATCTTAAAAAAACATGGTCAGTAAATAAAATCACAATAAATAAATACATTACACCTCTGTCTAATTTAATCTCAGTACAAAAACAACTGTTTGTACGAAACAGACCAGAGAAAATCCTGGATAGGTCCAACACTACAGTAGATGGAGATAAATACAGAGCAAGTCTAAAAGAAAAACCTTTTGTAGAATCTTTCAGATACAACCAGAGCTACAATGAAACTTAAAAAATAATGTGAACAGCTGAAGAATGTTTAAAACAGAGGATAGTTTTTAGAGATATACCCCAAAATCCTTAGAAGAGCAACAGAAGCAGTGGACCTACGAAGTATCGACTCAAAATGAATGAATTTAAACTTACAGATTTGTGAAAAGAATCGCTTTTATCCCACTCCACAATTTAAACTTTGTGTTGGTGTCTTTCATAATATTTCAGTGAAATAATATTCACTGAAGGAAGCTTCAGTGAATATTTCCTTCCCTGTGAAACATTTTTAATTTTTCCAGTTTTAAGAAGATTTTGAAAACTTTTTACAAGTTTTTTCATTGTAATGTGACAAAAGAGGCGCTAATACTTTTGCAAAGGACTGAGTACAGTAAGTGCAGAACTTACAAGGTTGAGAAAAAAAAAAACATTTCAAGTAAAAGTAGGAGTTCCTTCAGCATGCACACTTACTGAAGCCATCAGAGTAAATCAAGCAGGAGGTGTGACAGACAATCCTTCAATTCTCTCAGGTCGCAGTGTGCTACCAGCACCGGGCAAAGCTGAAATGGAAAGTCAGCAACTGACCTTTAATGTGATACGGCACCGGCGACTCACTGAAGAAAGGTTGGAGAAGAACGGGCGCTGTGTGACTCCATGAGCGTGTATGTGTGTGTGATGAATTATAGCCAGCTCTTGTGGCGACATTTGGGAAGTTGAGAGGCAAGGCCTGGTGGATTAAAACAACTTGCCTCTGTGAGCACTCTCGAAGAAGGCTTTTAAAAGTTTCAGTGTCTGCAAAAGAGCAAAAAATACCCGACAGCTTTAAAAGCAACGACTTTAAAATCATCCAAGGAAAGACAAATAAAGAACACAAACCACAAGAACAATAAAATGTGAAAAATAAAACATGGCTTTGGAAGTCTAACCCTGAGAAAGCAAACTGTGGCTTTGTGGGCTGACGGCTGGTTTGAAGCTCTGAACCTTCAGATTCACTCTTCCTCTGACGTTTTCTAGCAGGTCGCAACCTCTCTGACCTCTAACCAAGGTACCTGGTAGATTTGAATACCTGCATCTGACAACCAGGGAAACTGGCCCGGTCATGGTGAATGGAAAGGAAGTTTCTATTCGCCTTGGCAGTACCAAAAGAAATCTGACCGCATTCCAACTGGGAGTCTAGAAATCCCAGGGATGACTTTCCGAGTAAAAAGACATTTATGTTTGTTTAAATGAACTTTATGAAACCCATACAACTTAAATGAAGTCAAATGAAGATACGGTGGAAGAAAGTGGGAAGTACAAACATTTATACGTTTATGATAATTTTGTGTTACTATGAGAAACAAAATTTGAGTAATATTCTTAAAATCTACTTCCTAAAACAATTGGTTCTCAAGGCTTAATATAATTATGCACAACCAAACTCCAGCAAGAAAATAATGAAGAATGTTATATTCATCTAACAGTACAAATTTACAGTCTGCTCAGATAATACAGTCCCAACAAGCAAAATAAATTGTGGAGATAGTTTTTCTTCATGCAAATGACCAAACTTTATTGTTTGAGAGTCAATTTTTGCACAGACATCCAATATTTTCAAACAGCCTGGGGAAGCGAGACTTGATGTTTTCAACTTCACAAAAAAACATCTCGGTATGGCTTAAAATGTACACAGTACACTACACCACTGCACTGCAAAATATTTGAAATTTACAAAAAAAAATCCCTTTTTTTTTACATTTTATTATTAAAAGGATATAGCAAAAAAAGGACAAGATTTACATTTTTCCATTTTCATAGTTTCAACAAGAAAACATTGTCTCCTGTTAATGCGAAGATTGACCTTTTTCATTTGTTTATCCCTTTCATGAACAGATTAATCAAGACTAACCAAATCCCGTGTTTTGCTTATGTATTTTTCTGAGTTACTAGAAAAGTTGTGTCAGTAAACGGGATTATTCTGGGTGTAGGTGTAAAACATAGAGCTGCATTCAGAGACAGTGAATGGAGGAGCTGCTCATCGGAGGTATCATTTGTGTCGGTTGAAGTGAACGTCTATCGATTTACATCCAGCACCGTTGTGGACCGCAGTGAGACCTCATGCATAATTCATAAATAACCTCTGAAAGAGTCATAAATACAGTTGCTGGGCTCGTCAGCAGAGCACATTCTCAGCACTTCTGGTCGCTCAGCACCGCTAGTTAGCCGAGGAAGTGCTTAGATGAAGGGATGAAGAAAAAGAGGAGATGGAATTAAGATGATAAAACGCTGTTCTCATTTTTCCACTGACTGGTAATTTATTTTTTTCCCCCCATTTAATTTGGATTTGTAAGCTGCCTTTGAGGAATAATGCTCCTGTGGGCCTCCTTGATAACTTTTTCAAGAGGGCTGAAATCTAATCTTGTTTGAAGTTGGACGAAATAGTTGTTGAGGCCATCGGTTCAGCCGGTGCTGCTTTGATGACCTGGTGGATTTACGTGAGCCGTAAACCGGCCACTCGCCTTTTATTCTTTTCACCTCGCCTTTACGATGTTGAAGGGATCGGGAGACTGAGTTATGGGCTTTGTTTGGGACAGAAGGAAAATAAAAACGCAATACACCTGAACTGTTTCAGAGTCGCCGAGAAGGAGTGTATGCTTTCCATGTCTTGTGAATTTATGGGGGGCCAGGGAGGAACAGAGGCGGCCCAGGGTTGTATGAGGCCTTAAGCAGAATTTGATTGGAAGCCCCATTTCTAGTTAGACTCATCACCCTCCAGCTGCAGCAGCAATAATTACATCTCTGGAGATGCGCTGATCAGAATTCTGTGGAGGATTTCCATTTCTGGGTAAAGCGTGGGCCTGCTTCTCGTTTCTCTTTAAGGGATTACCAGACAAAGGTAATGGTAGTTAAGAAGTTTTCTATAGCCTCCCAGCTTTGAACAAAAAAGTGAAACATGTCACAGAATTTAGCCTTCTCTTTTAACAATTAAAATGGGAAGCATCACTTAAACAGAAGTTTTAATATGAATTTTCAGGAGAATGTTTATCTTTATTTTAACTCTACATTCAAAATAATAAATAGATCAGAATTTTTAGTGTGAAACCAGCCAATTATGAGTTACTGCCAATCAAGATGAAAATCAATGAATTCCGGTCATTAACAACATTTGAAGCATGAGTTTTCTGCCTTTCTCTTTTTACTTTTTATTTTCATATTGTGAGTTTGCATGTACACTATTTCTTACCTATGCATTACTTCCATTCTGTAAATAGAAATAAGCCATGTCATGCTTATGTACATTATGTGTACCAGCTTATCGTCAGTTGTAGTAAAGTATTTTCCGGCATTATGTTAATTGGTCAAAAAATGCTCAACTAATTGGATATTATTACCTGAAATATTTTGCACATATTCCTGTTTGGTTTTTATCCACATTTGGAACAGCTTGCTCATAAAATATAACTTAACCTAAGCCATAATCAAACCTAAATAACCACAAGCAACCTTTTGATGGTAGATATTTATGAGACTCAAAAACCAACATTTCTTTGCAGAAGACTGCATAGCTTAGAGACAGTTCCTCTTAAATTATCAGTCATATGAAATACTAATTTGTGTTTTTGTGTATAAAAACCTTGTACAGAATAAAGTAAGTAGTGCATAAATAGCTCCCCCATAAAACAGAGGAAAATAACAATTGCATTTTATATATTCCATGTGTATTGCACATGGCCCTCACCAAGAAAGTGATGCATTTATCAGAGTTATTACACAGCTGTAAAAACTGTCTGAATCTGTCCGTAGTGCGACCTTTGGTCTGTGACCCAAAAGTAGCACCTTAAAACAGCCGCTGTCCTGGGGGAAATCATCATGCCTTCCTAGAACAGTGAGTTCTGCAGACGAAAGAGGGAAATCTGGTTTCTTCTGACTGCAAGCAATATTAACAGTTTGAAATGACCTAGCCAAAGTCCCAAATTGAATTTGATGGAGAAACAGCTGAGGGAACTAAAGACAAACCTCATTACTATAGATAAAGCTTCAAAGCACAAGTGGAACCATGCAAAAAGCTGGTCAGCAGTTTAAAGAAAAGGTTTGTTTGTTTGGAATGGAATAAAAAATCTGTCATACTCCAGGGAAAATATGAAGAAATTCTTGGATTTTTGGTGGCTGGATGCATGATGGCTACATGACTGATTCTGAGAAATTTGAAAAGTCCCCACAAGCCTCAGACCGTAGAATGGAATAAGCTCATGACAAAAGTATGCTTCATTTGAGCTATTCACTGCTAAAATAGACAACATCTAGGTAAAAATAAATCAAATATGGCACCAGTTCATGACATTTGTTTCCCATCATAAGACAGAGAACTCACTATACATCTGTATGTTTGGGATCTGCTTTCGTATGTTTGATATGATAAAAAATTCAACAACATTTCAAATGAATCCCCCAAAACAATAGAACTTACTCTCAATATGTAGAAGGCCCCTTATAATTACTTATTAACTAGCTAATTGATGATTAAACAGTGCTGTGTAATCTCAAGGCCCTCTCAATCGCTCCATTTCTCTGCGCGCCTCATAAACATCCTGCTGCTGTATAATGATGACTATGTATAAAAATATTCTAACAGCTTTCTCTGTGTTTATTTGCGTACAGCAGAGTTTGTGAGTTCTGGATCCATGTTTCCATTCGGGATACTCGAAATCCCACCTCTCAATACTGATGTTAATACCAGGGCTGAATAGGACCGCAGTAGAACCTCCCCTTGTTCTATTTTATTTTTTGTATTGTATTGGTGGCTCGTTTAATTGTAATGTCATTGATTTGGATTAAATCGCTAAAGACCTTCTGAAGGCTGAAGTACCAAGCGCTTGACCCACCACTGTTATTCTGTGTGAGAAGTCAAACTCTCATGAAACATAAGTCGAAGCTGAAGCATTTAATTTACCTGTTTAGTTATCTTTTTAAACAGCTTTTATACAGAACACTTTGACAGAAAAATAATGCTAACAGTACTTTTGTAAGTTTAATTTTCACATCCTCAATGATAGATTTGATGTTATGATAAAATATGATAATAAGCGTGAGCCTTTGGCTGTCTTTGACTGCAAATGTTTTCTTGTTGTTGTTTTTTTTTTTTTGTTTTTTTTTACAAACTACCTTTATAAAGAAAAATGAATCAAGTGAAATGCTTCCAAACTTTACAAGACAAAAACAAAGGAATGAATTTGCTGGTTCTCGAGAAAGATTTGTCAAACAAGAACAGGTATGGACAGAGGACTCTCCTCTTCTGCACAATACACACTCTGTTTGCCTCTGTAGTGGAACAAGCGCTGCCTAATCACTTGAAATACACACCGCTCCATTTCTCCAAGCAGCGTGTTTCCTTTAGACACTAAATCTCTCCACCACTCAGGTTATCACCTCACAATGACTCCTTCTCATCATCTTTCTCTACAAGCTTGCCGCCCCACCTCCACAGCCCAAGAGCGCATATATTCCTGCACAAAAAAAAGAACAAACTTTCATTTTAGCCCCGCTCCTCTCCACCATTAAGCAGTAAATGGCTGTTCTGTCCTTGAACATGAAAGTATGAGCGAGCCAGAGAGGTGGAGGAGGAGAGAGACAGCCGGAGAAGGAAAGCAAGGTTTAAGAAAGAGCTTTTTCATAATGACAGTCAGCTTAATGAAAAAGCAGTTTGGGCTCGTATATCTGCTGTTCCCCGAGGCGCAGCCTCCCCATTGTCTCCGAGCCAAGGAGAGTCAGTGCCTGGTCAGGCCACACCGAGGAACGTCAGGTTAGGTTGGGAAAGGCCAAACCAGGTTGGGGGAGAGGTGGGGAGGCACAGTTTGAGCTATAGCGAGGGAGGGTCAGGAAGGGATTGGCCTTGAGTGCGGCAGACTCTGGGATATCAATCCTCCAAGGCGGCGCAGGAAAGAGATCAGTCAGTGGAGCTGCAAACCGCAGAATGCAACGCATCAAATGCACAGTTACACACAAACTGGGCTCTGTCCGCTAACACAAATCTTCCCTCTTTTGTTCCTCTTTCCCTGTAGCAGCGTCAGATCCCTGCCCAACTCTCGGCTTTTTCCATCAACTGGTTCCGAGAACAAACACATAATGCCTAATTAACAGCAAACAAATACATCAAAGAAGTCGGTACCAGTGGAGTGCATGCACAAGTCCTAAGCTCATTTCCTTCAAAATCACCGCAGTGTGACTGCACAACTCTAATGCACGAGGCTTTTTGTCCTGCTGCAGAGTGAATGATGCGGTCAATAAAGTTCAACAGCATGTGAAACAGCCAACGTGGCTGCCACTCTGACGTGCTCATGTGATGAGCTACTCGGATGAACTGGGCCAAGGGTATCTGCTTCAGTCGCATTTACACAAGGGAGCCTCTATCCACAGAAGAGCAAAAGTAGTTCTAGGCCAAGAAAGTTGGCTGTGTGCGCAAGGAAACAAGAGACAAAGAAAGCATTAGTCCATGTACATGATATCTGGGAAGTTATAGAAGCATTTCCATTAATAAAATGTGCATTTGTGAGAGAGTGGGAATGTCAATGTGGGAATGTCTCACATTTAGTGTAAAAACAACAACAACAAAAAACAATGATGAACATGAGGTGGTGGAATCAGAGCCGAAACCAGAAATTCAGTGGCCGTGTTTAAACCATCTTGGGGAAGCCACCATCACTTGACCTGCATCTCCAGTGCGTATTTTTCCTCTTCTTAGTGGAAGTTAATAAGTAATGTTAACCTGTATATTGAGAAAATGAGCAGACTTCCTTGAACTTCATTTCTAATTGTGGAAGAACATCATTAGTTATTGTTGGAAATGGGTCACAAACTTCATATTAATACTGATAACAGCAGGAAAACTCTGTTTTTGTCTTCATTGATTATGGCCTTCCTTCACTTTCATATTCAATATTTAATATGTAATATTGAATTGATGGTGGATCACTTGCTATTAACGTGACTGTTTTTGAGGTCTGATTTCCAAATAGTACGGCGATTCACAGGCCAGAGATTACATGGAACCGACTGATACTAAATGATGATCAGTGGACAGGTTTTCTCCTCCTGGTTAGGGATATGTCATAATCAAATGAATGGCAGTAAAAATGAGTGTACTGCTTAATTATTCAAAAGAAAGTTCTAATATTCTGAGACAACAGTCGCTAAAGTGAGATGCAGCAGACATGAACGTCTGGAATGCTGGAATGGAAATCGAACACACACAGAATGAAACTGTGTGTGTTGGTTCAGTTTTCAGCTCAGTGAGAAAAGGCTGCTGCTTTTGCATACTTTCCTTCACCTTCTTTCATTTCCTTGTTTATTTTCCTGATGTCCCTTTTTGTCGAAAATGTGTTGCTTTTTCTTGCCCACTGGCCCTTTGGTTGTTGGATCTCTCTAGATGCAACTTAGTCAAAATGAACTGTAATTGTGTACTCTTCATTTACCAGGTGTGATGCCACAGTACACAATACTTGCCTTCAACTTCCAAGCTCCAAGGACTATCATCGAGTCAGTTCAGGGCAATAAATACAGTTGTGCTAAAGCAAGATCTCAGGCAGTTCAATCATTTAATTATTTAATGTTAATGTCTAAATGAGGAAGGGAAGATTGATTGTTTATCTGTTACTGCATAGCCTTGAATATGTTATCTGCAGCACAGTGTTTGTGGGGCAGCAGTGCAGAGAGGTAAAGTGAGATGCAGCAGACATGAACGTCTGGAATGCTGGAATGGAAATCGAATCTGCCCTCCTTTGTTCTCAATATCTCACTCCTCCACGCTTTTTTGCTTCTCAAAAGTGTGATTGTGCACAAATTACCAAACCACCTTACACCCACTTAAATGGCAATCCACTCATGAATGCATTTTGATAGATATTTTTTTTGTTGTTTTATATTTTTTGCCCGTCATTGAAAAGGCTGCATGTGTTGTAAAGAGCAGTGCCAAATAAACAATTATCGAATCGTCTAATGCTTTCTTGTATAAATCTTACTTGATTCATATCATTTTTAAGCTATGGAGAAACCAAAAACAAAATAGGGCATAAGTATGAAGTAAAAAGACACATTCATTTTCAAACTCAAGGGTGTGACATGCATTATTATACTGTGCCAAACAACAACAACAAAAAAAGATTAATAAATTAGAATTTGTAAAACATTACAACACAAAGCAAAAGTAAAAGAAGTCTCTTTTCTTCTGTTTTTCCCCCTTTGTCCTTTGTCGATACAATCTGCCGTTGACACTGCAAGGAAACCAGACCCAATGTTGCCGATGTCCTAAGCTGCCAGAGCAGGACACACACAAATATAATCCCGCCTTCCTACTCTGAGGTCCAAAATATTTTTTGCATGATTTGGAGTGGAAGTTAGATGGATAGATATTGGCTGACTGGAAAATTGGACTCCAACTCAGGAGTTTTGAGCTGTATGAAATAAATCTAGATCTAGGCGCTCCAAAAAGGTGCTTTTGTAAAACTTTTTTCAAAAAAGCAGTGATTTTACAAAGTCAATATGCACAGGGGAGTTTTTTTTATTTTTTTTTTTTTTGACTAATATTTCCGCTTTAAAGTGGAACTGAGAAAAAGCATAATGTAGAGCAGGTGTCGTCTACTTCTTTTAACCATAACAATCATTTTTCCATAGTAAAAAGAAAGCCGCTATTGTAACCTTAAACCCCAGCAGGTTATGGAGACCTGCTTAGTTTGAATTCAGGTGCAGAATTCCAAATCCCTGTTCCACCTCAGAGAATTCCCTGTAAACACAGGTGGAATGGAACGGGAACAGACCTCTCTGACATGAATGTGGCCAAACTGTGCCCTACTGAACCATGTTTGTCAATGCTATACCAATATTCAGCAATAAATATGATCTACAGCTTAATTCTGAGTTCCAATATTTACTATACATTGAAAATGTTGAAGATAAGATTCAGAACCAGCCTTGTCCTGTCAGATTTTGGCAGCAGGATCATAATAGAATCAAAAAAGGCTCAGACAGTTTCCCATCTCCATCTCTCTCAGCTGGAAGAGAAGGTGGTTTCTGCTCCAGCAGCCATTAAGCCTGCCAAAAATTGCAATAATAAGCTGAAAGATTTGGTAAAGGTGTTGGATGTTTGCAATTTCACTACTTTAGACGCAAAGTGAGATTTATCGAAAATCTCAGAAAGGTTTATCAGTCCTCTCTGACCTACAAAACCTGCTTGATTGATCCAAAGCTTCTCTTTGTTTCTCCATCACTGGCTGCTCATATTTTATGATTTTCTCACTGATGTAGCAAGTGTGTAAACATGTTTATATTTCATCCCAAATACATATACCTATGTATATTTGTTTTTCTTGGTTTTCGAATTGTATTTTATTTTGGTGGAGAAGCTTTTATTTTCTTGTTTCCTGTTTTCGCGTCATATTCTGTGTGTTCACACCCTCAGTTTGCGCAGAGCTGCGCTGGGGAGAGGTAAGCGTACAGAGCTGTCTTCTATTTGTAGATTAAAATATTCAAAATGTCTCAAAGTGTGTTTGCTAAACTCACAAGTTGTTATATATTGTTCTCTAACTGTTTTATGTTTAGCGCAGCACTGTACTGGGTATTTAATTCTCACGGTAGTGACATTTATTGAGTTTACCATTCCAATGTGGTTATTTTTGTTCTTTTGATTGGTTAAGGTGTGTGTGGGAAAGCCAGAGCCCAAGAACTGCTGTGCTGAGAATATTCTTGTTTTAAACAGAATAAACCTGCCCTGCTGCTGCAATACACCCAGGGTCCCCGTCTGCTGGTTCCTTTTGTCCATTACACACAACGCACAGTACGTACAACAGATGAGTCAGATGAAGGTGGCTACACTGAGATAAAACTCCTTTTCCAACTTTGCTCTAACTACATTTAAACATGCTAAACAGACATATTTTAAAAACAATTTTAAAACTACTTTTGGATGAGAAGTCATCATAAGGGTCTGGTCAGCCAATGAAAAGTGGACTTGGGGTAATGTAAGAGTTACACAATCAGAGAATATCTCTTTAGGATATTTTCTGTAAACATCAAACAGACTTTTTAGTTTCATAAAGGTCAATAATCTTTTACTGCTACCAAAATATGAACTCACTGGTTCTATGATGACTTTTAGTCAAAGTTTCAAACATGTAATTACTTTATTGAACTAAACAGTCCCATTTCTAAATGAGCAAGGCAATATTTTTAATGAAAGAAGGACTTCCAGCCACCTGTGAGAATAAGCAGCTGGTTGTTTTAACCTCTGGATGTGACACTTTGAACACACTTGAAGAATTGGTGCTCTTGAAGGTTCCCATCTGAAGAAGGGAGGCCTTGCAACATAAGATTCTCCTTTTATTTCATCTCTCACTGTCTTTTATCTCTTCATGAATGTCAGCAATAACTTTGTCATGCACATAGGAGCCCATTTAATAATAGCACTGAATTTCTGCCTGGGCCTTTGCCCCTGAAGTGAGTTCTGAAAACGTAGGAGTGCAGTAATATGCGAGTGCACAATAATAAACAGGGAATGTGTCGGCGGGTTGACGTGGCACTGCTGACCCCGAAACCTAAATGTGTGATAAGATGTAATGAATTTCTGTGGCCTGACATAAAACATACAACATTGACTTAGTGTTTACACTGCAGTGGAATGCCAGATACCCAGAGCCACACCCCTTCCACCAACCCCACCTCCACCCCCTCCGCCTGCATTTCATGTGGGATGACCGCCGTCTCACACCGACACCCTCACCCCAATAGAAGTTTTAATTTCACCGCAACTGAGGACAAGGTGTCTGGGTATGTGCGTGCATATTGGAGACCGTTTTGTGCTGCGCATACAGCAAATAGCTGTGATTCTTTCCTTTGTCCTTTCATCTGGTCATTATCTTTATTGTCTCTGAATTTATTCATTTGTGAGTCGACCTTCAGGACTAACTTTATGTAATTGTTCCCTTGTGCCAGGATTGATAACTGGATTATGGGCTCAGCACTGAGTACACAAAGGCTTCTTTGATAAACGCAACACAGACAGAAAAAGGAGGCCTGGAGTGGAAACTGGGCCTCGCTGAAACCGCTGTGGATTACTAAATAAAAGAGCTATAAAACTCAGCCCTTTGGCTCTCACAGGGGAAAGCTTACACTAACACACAGCGGTAATGATTTTAATACCTATGTTCAGAGCAAAGGACCACACGCTGTAAATTACCAACCCTCCTCATGCTGAGATACTCCCACAACTAGCATTTTATCCATTTTTCTACTCTCTCAAGAAAAATATCCACAATTATCTCCTCTTTTTATGAAAAATAACAATCCCTTTTGCATTTTTCTTTCTTTCAAATTGTTGGAACAGCATAAGAATTCCTTACTCTAACCACCTAACATCTTCAATGGAGTCATCTGTGGAATGATCTACACTTGGACTTTGCTTTACTTACTGAATTATTGTCGACAGGGATCCTTTTCTCTCTGCTGATCAGTCGCAGGCCTGCGAAAATTAAATGTCCGAGCCACGCTGGCATGCAGCGAGTCACGTCAAGCACATTTCAGACTCTTCCAAGTTGTGTTCTACTGGTTGGCAATTTTGCCAAAATATGATAAGAAACAAAAGCATAAGAGTAGAAAGTATGTCTCGGCATCTGTTCACTGTTAGCAGGAGAATAATATCAGGACCCTTCCTCTGCATTGGACATGATTTCTGAGCCAGGTTTGCTCCATTGGAAATGTTTAGAAGGGATTTTTTAGAGTTTTCATTGGCTAACTTTCCTAAGATTCATGCAGTGCCTGCCACGTTTCCTGGCACCACTGGTAAAGAAGTGTTAAAAGCGTTAAAATAAGTTCAAATCAATGGATAATTTATAAAAATCTACATGGCAATTTTTATTATTTTTTGGTTTGTCTGCTACTAACTCTTCGACTAACCTCATTTTCTTGACATGAGAGCAAAATTTGTCAAGGCTGAAGACTACAGAGGGATCTTTCATGGATCCCACCAGATCTTCCAGTCTTTCTAATGAACTCTTCTCTTCAGGTTTTTTACAGGATTCCAGTCCGGGAATGAAATGCAGGCAGAGAAGGTTTGGCTCTATGTTTGGTGAACTACTTCTTGTTTGACTTAATGTCAAGTTAGGAATCAATGTCCTATCTTCAGTTTAATATACAGTACAGACCAAAAGTTTGGACACACCTTCTCATTCAATGAGAATGAAAAGGTGTGTCCAAACTTTTGGTNTACAGACCAAAAGTTTGTACACACCTTCTCATTCAATGAGAATGAAAAGGTGTGTCCAAACTTTTGGTCTGTACTGTATTTATTGAAGAGTTTTCATTACAAATATACAAAAATACCAAAATTACCAATGAGAAAAACAATGTATATTGCTGTAAAATACCAGCTCAACCGGTATGGTGCAGCGGAATCTAACTGAAACTTTGGGAAATCCCTTCACTGGATCTGACAAGTCAAACCGGATTTTCTAAAGCAGGAAAAAAATAAGGACAAATAGACATTAACAGACACAAACCAGATGGTTTCTGCATTTCCAATTTTTCTGCTGTGGATTGTGGGTGCCATATGTGTCTGTTGTGTGTGAAGCAGACTCTGCTTTTATTGGAGAACAATGTAATCTTTTCTACATCTGTCAGGGTTCTTTGCTGCAGATATGAAGTGCTGACAGCCTCAGTTGTTTTTTAAAGTTCTTTAACTTGTGACTCTAAGGCTGAGAAAACCAGAAATGAACAGGAATCAAAAATGGCAACTGCTCAAAGATTCAACAGTGAAGGAACAGCTGTGGATCACTGTGCTGAAAGATGATGGTAAAAACTTCCAAAACTAACATTAAGCACTTCTCATTCAGCCTCAAAACACAAAAAGGTGGAAAGAAATCAGTCTGTTTTTTAGGTCAGTTATTAAACCTTTTACTATTGAATAGTTCAGGATATTTTTTATAACACATTTTTTCTGTGTGCAGTTTTGAGGACAAAGGTTTTTATCACATTGCTTCATTTAATTGAGGTTTGTAGAAATTCATTCTGCACAGCATCACATTTTGATCTCCGGTTGAAGATTTCTTGCTATGCTTGGTGTCATTGTCCTGTTGGTGACCCATCTGCCTTATGCAATTTGTGTTCTGAAATGCTTTGTTTTAGAACAGTTTATATTCAATTCATTGTCTAAAAAGGATCAATCCATCATTCCCCCATCTCCATGCTTTTGAGAAGAAATGATGCGTTTGTGAAGTTGGTGTGCTTGGTTTTCAACAGCTTGAATTATTACTCTCATCTGCCCAAAGGGCATTGTTCCATTAGTCTTTATGCAGCGGTAGATCCAACTTTGTAAACCTAGACTTTGCTGCCATTTTCCTTTAAAAGGAAAGATGCTGTCTCTTGGCAAATGCACCAAGCAAGCCGTCTTTTCATTATGCTCAAAGGTGCAACAGGTCCAGTCAGAATTATTCTCCAGCTCATTCTGAAGGGTCCCAAAGTGTGCTTACACTTAAGGACTATATTATACTACCCACTAAATTCTGGGTCTGCCCCAAGATCACCTCACAATAACTCTGTCAGAAACATGTGTTCCAGACAAGATGCTAATAATTACTGATAAATTAATCATGACCCTGCTGGCTACTCTCTTACCTTAAGTCCTGTGGAAGGAGCAAGCGTAGTCTTAAATTTCCCATGGCTATTAATAGGAGCATTATCAAAAAACCATTTTCACCTTTACATGTGGAAATGGTGTAAAAGTTCATAAAACAGTTTTAAGATGCCACGGATTCTTTTAGTTTGGGTTCTGCTCTCATCTGCAGTTAAGATACCAACCATTCATCTCCACGAGGCCTTACTTTCACAAATTCCAGCTGTCCCTTTAACAATGTACAACTTAGCCATTGCCCTTAATGGAGAGCTGGATTTTTCTAACACACAAATTCACCCAGCAACTCATGTAATCCAACAGCGCTCACTGTGCAGCTGTCCTCTGGCTATATCTGTCCACAGTGGTTTATAGCAGGAGCATGGCACCTCATTAGTGGACAGCGGTTGCTGCACCTCCTTCCATACTTCACATCTTCCATCGCTCCCCACTTTGCCTTGCCCTCACCCTGAACCTGTCCTGAGGGGAGAGATGGGGGATGAGCGAGGAGGAGGAGGAAAATGGTCAGATAATTTTTCCTGCCTCAAAAATGAGCAATGTGTACCTTTTCAATCTGGGTGGGTGATGTTCTTTTGGGGGTATGATGATGAAGTGTTTGCTGAGAGTGCCTCACAGCAGAAAATCCCACAGTGAGTCCTGTCAGAAACTTGTTAATGCCCTGTGATGGTCGTTGTGACGACTGCATTTGTGTTGGTCTCGGTCGGGGGTTTGCTTTAGACATGCACACGTATCCACGTCTCTGAAATGATTCACGCCCCACAGAGAATGGACAGAAAAAAATGGTGAACTCTAGGCCGTGAAATACTAGATCAGCTGAGTTTTCTGTTTTCTACCACATCCATCTGACAAAACACTTATCTGTCCCATCTCTTGTACCTTTTTTGCCGGCGGAGTAAATCCTAGCTGTTCTGCTCGAGTAGCCGTTCAACAAAAATCCTCCCCTGAAGGGCTCCGCTTTTTTTAATGTCTGATGTCCTTTAACATGGTCGGCCCTAATAGGCTGGGTTCTGGCTGCAGGGCAGAGTATGTGCAAGTGGCACAGGTGCAGAACATTACTCCTCCTAATCAGAGCCAATTAGAAACAGGTGTGAGCACTGTCCAAGCAGGGAAGGTGACTTTTGAGACAGGAGATGAGCAGATCCTGAGGTTAGGGACCCTGTTACATGCATGAGAGACTAGTTGCTTTATGTAGTGAAGCAGTACATTTTAATAAGAGGTGGAGTCAACTTCAGATACAACTGTAGATCTCTAGTCTGCATTCAGTCAAGGGCAGATTTCTGGCTGCTGAGGTTTGTAGCTCTACCTTATATATGAGCAGCTAGAGGCTAGTAATTATGGCGATTAGCTGCCAAATCATAAAAAAAAATATATGTCTTTTTCATCATCTATCTTCGCACCTTTTTACTGTAGGGTACTGCATGCTTTATTTTACTCTTGTGGCTTTTTTAGCTTCTATTTGTGTTTTGTGGTTGGAGCATTTTAGATTTTGTTTCAGCTGCTGAAACATCAGAACTCAGGCTGCCTTCTGGAGATCCTGTTCAGCAGCTGTTGGCCTTCATATTTAAGTCTTTCAAAACAACAACAACAAAAGAAAACCCAAATCTATGTTTTTGCTATTATGCTAGCTGCACTACTCCAGCATATTTTTCTTTCATATGTAAAACAATCTGCATCTTCCTGGTGTGTAAGATTTGTTTGTAAGTAAGACTCTTACTGCTCATCACCTCATCTTAAAACCCTAATTTAAGACATTAAAGTATCTCTATAAAGTGCTTGAAGAAATGGTTACAAAAGACTGAACAAGGCTGGCAGGCATTGTTTATATACAGTGGTGCTTACCAATGTAATAGCTCAGCTACAAACAATAGGGGTTTTCTTAATATGTATACATATAAACCCACACTTTTATATGTGAATTGTGTTTTGAGCTGTTTCGACAGATTGTGTGCAGTTCACCTAAGTTTTGAAGAATTTCTGTGCCACTCTGAAGTGGCACAGAAGCCAATTGCTTTAAGCCAATTGCTAGTTTGGATAAGGACCCATGTTTATCTTGCCATCTTGTCAAGATAAATATGGGAAGGGAGGTGACATATAAGTAAAAGGATAAGTTTGCTAAACTGTTCTGGAACTTTAACTGGAATCATGTGCTTTGGTCAGATTTGACAAAGACTTATCCTTTTTTCCTGTAAACCGGATGGCTAGCTACATAAAAGGAAGCTCAGGATACTGGCTATAAACTCAGGTCTCTTTTTTGACAATATGGAAACATCTCCATAAGGGAGCATATAAAAACAACTTGGATGTTATAGTTTCAACCAATAAATATTTGTGGCAGATCAACAACTTTTTTTTATAGAGGTCAGATTAGAACTATGTTGAAAGGCTCTCATAAAAAAATATGATCCTTCACAATGATATAAAGCTGCAATAACTGAATCTGGAGCTTGAATAACATCATGGCATTTCTTTTTGCAATTAAATAAGCTTTGTATCTTTGAAGACTGCATCCTGCTCAATTCTTACTCTGGCTGCATACGATTCGGATTTATGCCAAACTTACAAGGAAGTCAGGCTGGCGCCGTGACTTCATGTCTTAGATGAGATTACTTCAACCAGCCTTTGTCACTGCAGATATTTTGACTGGTTACAGTGGAAAGAATCAGGTTGAACTAATGATGTTAACAATGGCTCCGGTAAAGCAACGCATGTATGGAAACTCCAGGAGGTAATGCTGTTAGTTCCGCCTGTGTTTGACATATCAGGACGACCGCATAACCAAATTCTGCCTCTGTTATGATTTTTTATGTTGAAGATGTAGATTAACTGCAGTATGTTTCCTCTTAGCAGTGACAGAGTACAAGTACTGAGGACTCACACATTCAGAGAACACACATGATAACTGAGTTATGATGCACAGTTATGATGTTACTGTGTTTCTATGGGTTGTGGGCCGGGTCAATTATAGATGATGTTTTACAATCTGTCGTGAAGCTCCATTAACTCGAATATTCATTCAGTTCTTTTGCGCGTTTAACTTGTAGGTGGACTCCAAATGTTTGGAAAGACTTACGAAGTACAAATTAGGCTAAAGAGTTCACATGGACTGTTAAAGAAGGACAGAAAGTCGAAAAATTTTATGTCACCTGCCCATAATAAATATATTGTCATGGTTGTGCTTAGCTGAGTGCATTTGTGTGATCATTACACTTAGGCAATATTTATACCCTAATCGGTCCTGTGCCAGAATGTCCATTTGCCTTGCTGCTGAGTTACAGCATGGCTAATGGTTTTCTGCAATTAAAAAAAAACTTAATTTTCTTTCTTTGCACCATAAAAAATCTGATTCAAGATAAAGCCAATTGTTGGGCCTCATGTTTTCTTCTCACAATCTGTTGTTAGAACCCTGGTACGACCTTCACTAATCCTTTTCTTATATTATTGCGTATCTGCAATACATTGCAATGTACTAATGAAAGACAAATAGCTTAACAAAAACTATGTTTCAGATAATTTGATGTCCAGGCAAGCCTGATGTTTTGGAAAAGCAACATAAGTTAGTATAAACCAGACTTTGCTCAGTCTCATGCTTGGCTATTCAAAAACTAAGCCTGTAGTGATGACGATTCACTCACCTCTGCATGCTGAGTGCTTGGAGCAGTAGCAGGACAGTATTGTGATCCACTTTATTAACTCAGCTAATATTTTTCCAACCTATTGGAGACACTCACATGCCGTGTGTTGAGAATTGAACTTACATCCTGAGATAGTCATCCAATCATTAAGAAAGACACACAAAAAAACAGAGATGCATAACAAATCAACATACGTTCCAGCACAAACATGTCATGTTTTTGCAATGGAGAAAATACTTTGATTTCTTAACTCCTTTTCAGGTAAAGTGATGGCCTATTTATCTCCAAGAGTGCCCTTGAAAATATGAGGCCTATTGAGCCATAATCCTTCAACCTCTTCTTAAACCATGAAATCCCCTTCAGTGAAAACCCATCTGAAACCGTTAGTTTTATAGAGCTTATGTATTCCCGCTTAGTTTTGTAATTCAAATAAATGTGTGGCTCCACTGATGGCAATGTAAAGCCCTTCTTGCGATTTGTCTTGGAATATATTTGTGAGGCTGCATTTTCACTTTATTTGTTTTGTATGTATTAGAGCTTGACAGCTCCTGTTGGCTGCTTGTGTTTAGTGGGAGGGTTCACAGAACCTGTTGAGGCTCATTATTCATAATCAACTTTTCTGTAGACTCCATGGTGGATCACAAATGTATTTTTTTAAGTGTTTTGGATAAATTAATCATTGGCCACAGAAGCAGTTCGACCAGTTTACCTAAAATAGATGAGATGGAAATTATTGCTATATATATATATATATATATATATATATATATATATATATATATATATATATATATATATACACTGCTCAAAAAAA
>CAEFZX010022517.1:0-38908 GCA_903066825.1 Alfaro cultratus | reverse complement strand
ATAACACCCCTTTAATTTTTTTTAAAAAATTTTAATTTAATTTAAATTTTTAAAATCAATGACAATCTTTTTTTTTTTTTTTTTTTTTTTTTTTGTGGTGACTTACCAAACTGCTGCTTTAACTTATCTGAATTTAATTTTATCTCCACTAAATTCTATTTCTTTATTGAAAGTTTCTGTTTACAACCAAAATACACAAAAACATTGTCCCTTCTCAACTGCCAACAAGATGAGATCTTTAAAAATTACAGAGAAAACGCAGCAGTCAGATAGAATGGCATCCTAAGCAAAAACATGCATTACAGGGAAAACGTACTCCCCCTCCAACCCGATTTTATGTTTTTTGTCACACACAAGTTTCTGATTAACTGACATTTTTGCCCAGTATCTTTCTGTTGAATCAAGAACTGATCATAACCCAACATTTGAGGGTTGTGGCACTATAGACGTTTTTGTTCTTTATTCTGGGCTCGGCTGTAACCTGCTGGTCCCTTTGATGCACTCTTGGACTAACGTCGATAAAATTGTTCACTGCTGTTCCATGTTTTCTTCATTTGTAGTAATGGCTTTCACTGTGATTCTCAGATGTCCCAAAGCCTTAGAAATGACTTTGTAACCCTTATTGATTTCAATGTGTTTGTTTCCCATCTGTTCTTGGCATGATGTGTCACTTTTTTCTTCTTTGTGTTGTCTTTTCTAGCTTCAACGAGTCAGGCAGTTTTCATTGTTAATTTGTTATTAGGGTAGGGCCACACACCTTTGGATAGCTTTTTTTTTTTTTTTTTAAATCTTTATTAATTGAAATCATTTGAAATGTTTAATGTTCTTACATGTGACAAAAGGTAAAGACCAGAGAAAATCTGTAAGGAGGTAGGTTGGTGTTCATGAGTGATGGTAGGATGGTCTGTGATATAAGGGCGATTGATCTAGATTTTAGCCAAAAAGAAAAGGTTTTCTTTCTCTATCTACCTTCCAACTCGAAGCAATTGCTCCCAGTCCATTGACCAATTCTCAATTCTATTGAGAATGAGTTTGGGCTCCATTACCGGTCAAGTTAAAACAGTTAGTACTCCTTCTTGTCCATTCGTTTATGTAGCTAAAGGCTTGTTTCTGAGTGTCAGCAGTAGGACCAAAGCCAACTCAAATGTTTGATCTCATCAATCCTTTGACGCGTTCAGCACCTCAGGAACCTTCCACATAATTGCTCGTACATTACGTGAGTATTTACACCCTTTCCCACTGTAACTGATTCTCTTTCCTTTCCAAGACGTGTCCTTGAAGAAAGTTTTAGCTGTTCTTGATGTACAAAAATTAACTTGGATCAGTGAGCAGTTTAATGCCTTAAGCCAGGTTTCTAAATTGCTCCCAGTCAGCCCACGGCTCTCTGTCCTCACCTTTCTTTGCACCTGGCCCTTTTTGAAGCCCTATATATGGATTTATGGGAGTTTCCATTTTAGAATATCAAAATAAGCCCCAGCAACTTTTCTACGTAGCTTTGTAATACAGTCAATAAACTGCAGATTTCTGTATCTTAACACAAAGGTGGAAAAAAGCATGTTTTAACTTTTTTTTTTTTTTTTTAATCCAGCATGGCTGCAAGTAGAAACCACACAGATGCTGCAAAACCCGGCAGAACGTCAGGATTTCTCCCTTTGTATTATAGCCTGACGGGCCACCAGACTTTACTTGTGCCCCCACCAGGCTAAGCACTGCTTAGTTATTTTATTTTAATTTTTTTTTAAATGTTAGCATTTTTAAGACTTTATAGTTGGTGTTCAGGTGTTGATATTCCAATCTTTAAATAATACATAATTATCAAGTGATATATTCAAATGTCCTGTCAACTTTAAACATTTTAAAACTCTAAAACACGATGGGCTGCTGGATGAATGACTGCCCTATCGAGCCCAACCACCAGGCTTAGCAAGTTTTCTGGGGGAAACCTTTAAAGTGCATGAAAGAGGAGGACACTGAGCGCCGTCCTCCTCCCCCCCGGAGCGACGCATTACAGTGAAACAATTCCCCACTTTGGTCTCATCTGTTTTTGGAGCCCTTGTTGCTGCAGGTCTTGTGAATGGTTCAGGTGCAACTTTGCAAATCTAAGCTGTGCTGTCAAGTTCCTATCAGGAGCAGCACCTGGATGCTACTTATCCTTTACGACTTGCTTGGACCAAGGTTTTAAAACGCAGCTTCTGCGTTCACATTTAGTCAGAAACCAGTATTTTTCACATGTTTGTCTGACACTGAATATGGCTAATTTTGAGCGTGAGTAAAAGCTTGTTTTAGTAAGTTCTGCTGCACAAATCCTCAAAACTGGATGTTATTGCTTTTTTTTCCCTCTCTCTTGTTGTGTTGTGTGCTCATTTAATTTACAGAGAGCCAATGTTGTGCATTCGAAAATTTAGCAGGCTTCCATTCAAAACAGAAACAGAAAAGCTCTCTGCAATATTCATTAACTATTCATTACCTGTTTTCTGTTTCTATTTAGACTCTTTTTCTTTTGCCTCCCTTGTTTGTCCCATTTTACTAAAACGCGTTAAGAGAATGCACATTGGGTACAAATGCAAGACATTTGCGACACTAAGCCGCATTAAGCTCCAGGATGTTCATCTTGTGCCACAGATGTTTAACAGCTCTTACCTTTTCTCATAAAATCATGCGTCGAGTCTGCCGGGCGTTTGTTTAGTTTGGATGCGTATGCATTTTGATTTTGATTCTTTTTAAAGCAAATAGCCAGAGGTGCATTTCTTTCTCAGCAGCTGTAAAGTTACAGTAAAAACACGTCAGAATGACAAAAATACGACTTTTAGGCAGAGTATTTTATTCGTATTTCGTATAAAATACGAAAACATATTTTTCAGTGACACATTAGAACAGAAATATCCTTATAATATATATGCATTTCAGTATTGTCACAGGAGGTCTTAAGTACTGACCCCCAAGGAACTTTAATAATAGCAAACTTCAAGGATTAACGTAAGTTTTGCTTCGTTTTGTCATTTTTACTAATCAAGCTAAAACTCTGCTGGGTGAGCGGCTTCTGGCATATTCTAACATGGATTCTGAAGCATTTTCATCAAGTATGACAAACTTTTCCCAAGGGAAATCCAACCCAGATGGTGTGAAATACCACAAAGACCAGAGAGAGGGGGCATTCCAGCTGCAAGGGGTTCGGCCATATGCCCAAACCAGATTAGAGCTCTGACGATCCAGAAGCTGTGATGGACGCTAATGTTGATGCGGAGGATGAAGCAAACCGGAATCGTTTTCGCCTCACCGAAACAGAGATTATTTGCTATGTTTCTTCCTATTCAAGGTTTTGTATTTGCTCATTCGTGTTAATTAATAACTCACCTTGGATCTTGTTTCTTGCTTAAATTTGAAAAACAAATGATTGAGTCCTCCTACTGCAAATGGCTGGAGTTCTGCCTTTAGTATTTGCTCTGTTGGAGCTTCAGTCATGGTTCTGTGCTTCTTTGTGTTTTGTTGTCAATGTAACCAAAACAAAAAAGAAAAGTAAAATAGCTTTCTGTATTGTAAAAATAGATTTAGGGGAAGTGGGATCGAGCTTAAAAGATGGAACATTTTCAGCATGAAAACGTCTTGAAAGTCTTTTATGATTTGTCTGTAAAGACGAATGAACCTGCCAGGCCTTATTTGTAAGGCTCTCCAAATGGTTAAACAGCCCTTTTGATATTTGTAGGTTGCGCTTTTCAATCATTAATAATGTAATCATGTTAAAACAGTAAAGGAAAACTGTCCGACAATCACATAAGGAAGTGAAGCACCTAGGAATTCTTTATTTTTCTAACCAGCTTTTTTTTTTTATTTATTAAAAAATTTAAAGAAGACACAGATGGGTTCTCTCCAGTTTCCGCTCACCGTCCAAAAACATGAGTTGGTTCGCTCTGTTGTATTCTGATGAACTGTCTTAAGATTCGCCTCATCCAATGACCGTTTGAGATACAGCCACCGCCCTTCCTGCGACTATACAAGGATAAGCAGTTGTAGGTTTTTTAGGTAGGTCTTATAAGATAAAAATTGGTAACAGTTTGCATAAACTTTTTATTCTTAATTGGTGTAAATACTGTGTGTGCAGGGTTTTCATTATGCATAAGTTGCTACACATGGAGGCTCAAGAACTACATGCAAACGAGCGACAGCCAGTGCTGCTCATTTGTTGGCTTTGTGTAAGATGACCCTCCATTCCCTGAAACATATTTTGTGACTCCTAATGTATGCAGTAGCCCCGCCTGCTGTCAAACAGATTGGATTTGGGATTTAAGAGGAATAACACAAATCAGCTCCCTCACAATGACATAAAGGTCTGCCGAACACAGGGAGGCTCGGTCAGCACTCTGCGAGAAGAGGCGGTGGCAGGAAGCGAGCTCCACTGACGGCGTAAATCATAGATCAGTTCATTAACAAAACGGCACTGATGGATTTACACTGAGGTCAGAACATTACCAAGCGCCCGCAGGATCCCGGCTCCATTTGACAACCTTGTGTAATGTTCCGTCCCTGTATCCCTTTCTGACCAACATTTTAATTCTACACTGAACACCTCAGGCAAAGCAGAGATTTTCACCTCAGACAGCCACGAGTGAGAGAACAAGGTAGTCATAGTATCAGTTTAGTGAGGCTGACGTTTTCTGCAACTGTGACATTGTCAGTACACAGGCGGCGCTCTGAACGAACCCATGAAGCTTTTCAAATTTATTGCATTACTGCCACACACTTGGTGTGATATGGAAGTGGAAGGAAATTGTTGTAAGGTTTTCATAGATAACGTGTGTGATTGGTGAGTTATAGTCCTGGGTTTGAATCCCAGCTTCAGATCATTTGCTTTACGTCTTCCTCTTCTCTCTCCACCTTATTTTCTGTCTTTCTACTGTTCAATAAAATCTACTAGTGACAAAAGAAATCATTAAGTGTAAAGTTTTTAAAAAGTGGGGTTTTGTGTTAAGACCACCCAGACAGATCATCTTGCTGTGGAAAAGCTTAGGGAATCCTTTAGTCTTTGTTGAACATCTAGAGAAAAATGTACTTGCCCATAGTTTATTGCAAAAACAATTAAATCACAACCTCATTGGATTGAGCAGTTCCTCAATATAATCCAGACACATGAATATGTTTTAATATATAAAACGTGCGATCAGGGGCGCCGTGTAGGGGGGAAAAGTTAGGACAATTTGGCAGACAGGGGCCCCTCCCACAAAAAATGGGTTTTATTTTTCTTATAGAAATAGAAAAAAATTGGTGGCCCTGTCAATTACAAAATTAATCATATGGTGTTTTTTAAAATAGGTTTATCAGTAAGAATTAAAAAAAATCACACATCCATATTTTCACTGAACCCCCTGCGTCTTCCTGCTTAGCGCACTTGACTGTGTTCAGCAGCAGTCAGTAGAAGACGAGAGCGACTGTGGCAGTCACTGTGCTGCCTAGAAAAATGATAAAATCAGGTTTTCAAAGAGGGAGAGAGAGAAAAAAAGACGAGTTTCAATTTATAACCCAGTTTTTCTCCAAGACAAGTGAGTAGACTGTGAGATAATCAACTATTTACATATTTAGCTTGGCTACAGAGTACTGCTGGCCTCCATTTCACTAGCATTTAATGAATGAAGGAAATAATTTAACATCATATTCATATATTTAACATGTCCCTGTACCTCTTACCACACTTAACAGACGAGTCAGTCAGCAGCAGCTCTAACCCGATACCAGTATAATCCCTCCCCCCTGTCCCAGTGTTAGCAACACTCTGTTCAGTGACAACCTAGTTAGCATCATTCCAGGGATTTTTCCTGTCTCTCTAGTCTCTTTACAATTACACAACAAAAACCATGTATTTATTACTCAGAAATTCAAATAATCTTTATAAAATCTTCCATTAGCCCCTCAAGAAGTAAGTGAATGAGGTTGATTGACAGCGCTAAGACTGTCCTGGTTCTGATTGGTTGCATTTGGTCAGAACGGTGCATTTCTTTAGCCAGCAGTAGTATCTCAGGGAGGAGTTGGAGGAGATCTGTCTTTTCACAGATTATCTGTTTCATAGCAAACTGTCATGACATGGCGGCAGCTTTAACAAATGTGGAAAGTTATATTCTGCAGCTTGAACAAAATGCAGCATAGCCACTTATGATCACCTTTACAGTTATTGAGCAATGGGAACCGAGTATTGTCACAAGATCATAACAAGACAAAGGAAGCTCAGAAAACGAAAGCACAACTAATAGCGGTGGCCTTTTGTGGAGCATTGACTGCAACTAATAAAGAAAAGTCTGTTGGGATGCAACTTCTTTCATTAGTTCAAAATGTTCATAATTATAATTTTGAGCCACTGGATTTACTGTGTTTGGCTTGTTCTGGTGCAGGAATGTCATGGGTTGCATTTGGCCAAAAACAAATGGATTTCAGTTGCATTCTTAATATAGTTGTTCCAAAAAGCCCAGGTTTTTAGTGGCAGTGTCCTGAAGCCGTCTTTCCCACTTGAGCAATGTGGTCAATGTCATTATTTTAAGATGGAATAAACCATCTTATTTGGTTTATTCAGTTGAGAAAATAATGCGGTAAACAATGCAGCATTTTCTTTCCGCTTAATGATTTTGCTCTACTGACTAGTCGAGAACAAAAAATCCCGATAACATGCATTGTGGTTTGAGACTGTAAGTTTTCCACATACAATAAAGACGGAAAAGATATTAGTGCAACTCTGAGTTTCCAGCAATAACATCTAGCTGTTAATATAAATGTGGACAAGGTTGTGCACAGACAGAGTGGGCAGAATAGTAAATATGCTCAAGGTTGCAACTATTTCCATGTTCCTCTTGCATTTATGTGCTAATGAGTGTCGTTTTAATTCAAATGTGCTGCAAACTGTCTGAAGCAAAGTTCTGCAGAAAATATGAAAAACGCACATGACTAAGACAAAAACTGATTCATTAAAACCTGAAGTCAAACATCTTGTACAATCACTTCTCAGATCATTAGTGATCAGCTCCATTAATGAAAGCCTGCACTGCAGAACGGAGAAAGTGATATACGCCTCAGTTAGAAAGCCTCTGTGACTGTGACAAGCAGGGGGAAAGCAGGAGCAGGGTCTGAGTCACACAGCACTTCTTCCTGCATGAAAAGCCTCTATTTTTTTTTTTTTTTCCTTCTTTGGCATGAATTACCGTTGCCTGAAGCGCTCTCTTTTGAAGGTCACAAACGGGCATTCATACGGCATACAGAAACTCGTCAACAAAGATGCATGTTGATTATAAAACATAGTGTAAGTGGCTTTGATCGGCGGACAAGATTGGGACGTTTTATTTAGCCGGTTGCATCTGTCTGCCCTTAATGCTGCAGTGAAAAGGCCAATTCAGACGGTAAACACACTTATTTTTCAGTATCTACACAGCAGCAGCTCTATGGTCATTATTCATATACAACAAACAGTCACCTCTGTCATAAACCCGGCCCCGTTTAGCCAGCCCAGAGAGGACCGGTCTGTCGTTTCTGTCTCCGGTGCTGACTGTGTCCGGCTGTGGGGGTTTCTGTGGCTCCGCTGTGACAATGAGTATTTCTTTTCAGAGCGGCAGCCACTCGGCCACTGCCTGCTGAGAGCAACTCAGCCCACGCCGGGTCAAGTAAAGGTGAGCCACTAGTCTCTTTGGCCCCGGTGAATAACCTTCTTTACTGCGGTGTGAGGAGTGTCTTCTGGGCTCGGCTCGACGAGAGCGAGTGTCGCTCTCTGGGGAAGGACGGTCTGTCGTGAGTGGGAAATGTACTGAGGGGAAGGAGCTGCAGGTTCTACAGCTACTGACCGTTAGGTGTGTACAGCGAAGGAGGGAGCCATGAGCGCTACAGAGACAGGGAATCAATTAATCGCACTGCAAAAAACACAAAGTCTTACCAAGTGTTTTTGGTCTAGCTTCTAGTTCAAATATCTTAGTACAAAACTAACTTGAAAGTAATTTTTCGGCAAGATTAAGAGGCTTGTTCTAAGTAAATAATTGTTAAATATTGATGAAAAAGTGCTACTTCCATTGGCAGATAAATTATGTTACGACATGGGAAAAATGTCAACTGGAACTTTCAATATCTAACAGTTATTTTCACAATTTGCCGTCTATTGAAAGAGTGCCTCAGATTAATTTCACTCCCTGCTATGGCGGGGTGAAATTATTGTAATAATCTGATTTATATTGATATATAAAGAGCAATGTCTCCCCTTTCAGAAACCGTTGAGAGTTTTTCAGATATCACAAAGTGTGGGTACTGCAAATTTGGCTGGATCGTCAGATTAGAACTTATTAGAATTATTGACTTGTTTTAAGTCAATAATTAAGTAATTATTGACTTAAAACAAGTTTCAATATCTAGCTAAAACACTTAATTGTAAGTTAGTTTGTCTTATTTCAAGTTTACTAAGATATTTGAACTAGAAACTAGACCAAAAATACTTGGTAAGATTTTGCGTTTTTGCGGTGCGAAGGCTTCTCTTACTGAGCGGTGCGGAAATCTTCACATTAAATTTATCGTTAAAGCTTCCCCAAGTCAAATAACGTTATTTTTTGAAGTTCCTATTTCAAATAATAACAATGTGCTACTTTGAGCTCCTCTATCAAATAAAATCCTGGTGAAATATCTTGGAAGTTTGTTACACTGATTGACAGTTTTTGTTTTTCTGATCCTTTCGGGGGGTTTCTGAATGTCACATTCCCTACAAACGCTAAAATATGCACAAATGTTACAGGCTGAGACTGAGACAAAATTAAACAGAACTAATTCAAATAAGTGTCTTAAAATTTTGAAGCTGTAGACTAAATATTCTATATCTTGCTGCTAATGCAGAGCATAGCTCACACAGAGCTGGATGCTTTCTGGTAACATGTCAGCCACTGGAAAGAAGCTCTGCACTCCTGACACCATCTATGAAATCCAGAAATGTTTTTTTTTTTTTTTTTTCTCAAAGCAAATCAATAGAAGAACTTTATAGTCCAGGAGGTCCTCGGAGCCGGCGGCTCGGTTTCCAGTCAGCAGATTAGATTTGGTCCACCTGTCTTGTGCTGATTATCGACTTGTGTTCTTCTAAATCTGAATGTGTTTTTGGTTACCAAGGAGATTTTCAGTTTGTTTTTACTTCAATCTTGGTGCAACAGGGAAATTTCACTCAAACAATAATAGTTGCAACACATTTCATTGAGATTGTCATAGAAAAATGAAAATACTTAAAAAACTCCTACATTTGCTTTCTTTTCTATTTACTTTTGTATTATATAACCAAGTGACGGTGATTGCACTGATAAACATTGCGACAATTATTTGCTACAGCTCCCCTTTGTTCTGTGAAGTTCTGCGTTCCCAAGCTGCTTTGTGACCTCTACTATCATCTGATTTCCATTGCAAATTTGCGCAAAACTTTGTCAATATTCCATTAATCGTCAAGCGAGTTGGTATCGGTGTGCTAATTCACTTCACTAAATTTTGTTGCGCTCACACAAAACAAAATTGTTTCTTTAGGTTAAAGTGACAAAATCATGTTATCTTTACTAGAACTAATTCATTAAACACAACAAGCACATTTTGCATGCGCTGACTTGAAATGAAATATTAACATAATGTGAAGAACTGCCCTGTTTCTCTTCTATGAGGGCATGACAGCACGCTTGGCTCGTTCAGCGGCTGACCCCGCTCATCACCTCGCTCCAGGCTCTTCCTCTTCGAAACAAACAATAGCATCCCTCACCCTGCCTCTTCAAGCGGTGGGCTGCGGACTGGCAGCTGTCCTGGAAAAAAAATAAATAAATAAAAAAATCCAGGTCTAATAAAGCATTTTGTGTGTGGGAGGGCTGGTGAGTTTAGGCGAAATAAAAAAGCACGAAGTGATAAATTTAGCATCATGAAAGCTGGAGCTTTCAGATTGTGGGACGCCGTGGGTGTTTACGAGAGAGGGATGTTTTCATTATACCTCCGTTACACGTTATTATAGTGACTGTGCCATTTTCCAATTTATTAGTGCGTTTATTTTTAGAAAAGCCTTTCGTGGGAGAAGGAGCTATCTGATAGCGGGGGCCGATGTTTACAGTAGCGTTTGATATGGTGCTGGCAATCACCATATGTTAGAAACTGTGCCTGAAATAGAATCATTGAACCACAATATTGTTCTAAATTATGAATGCTCAAGTACAAAGAAACACATTAGAAGCACTTAAGTGAAGATTAAAAATAAATCAGCGTGTGGGCTCCTGCTGCTGCTGCTGCTGCGTTCATGGTCTCCAGAAAGCCTTCCTAAAGAACGTGATCCGAAAGATTCATTCATAAGACTTGATCCGATGCAGCACCCACTGTTTTTATTTGCAGCTCTTAGAAAAATATAACCAAATGTTGCGACACAGGGTTGTTTTGGACCTTCTGTTTTGATTGCTTTATTGCTACATTATATCTTGCAACTTCCTGCGTTAGCTCAGTTATTATTGCTGGTGATTTTTTGATTTGTTCTGTTACATTCAATATTTATTTCTATTTCCCTTTGATTCTTTGCTTTTGTTCTCACACTCAGCCTTACTTTGCTCCCCTTCCCAATTCTGTTGATCATTTTCCTCATCAAACAAATCGTTTCAGTTACACAAACTCAATTGATATGATTTATTTTGTAACATTTGACACAAATCTTTATCGGGGGTAAGACAAAGTTCAAAACATGTTTTGTAGCATATATACATATACAATATATGTATATGTATATATACACGTAGTGTATGTATACATTTTTGGAATGTATTAAATTATGAGCTCAAACAAAGTACAAATATAAACCAGCTTCAAAAGCTGTGCAAAAATGAACTGATTGGGAAATATGTTGCACAGGATGGTGTCTCAAAGGCCAAAATTGCTATCGCTGGTGTTAATAATGTGGAAATAATTGACGAGAATGTGAATTTTTAGCGTCATTTAATGTGGAATTGCTGTAAGGGTTCATCTGGTGTCGGGGAAACTGAAATGATTGTTGGTGTGGATGAGAGAGGCAGGAAATGAAAACATCTTTTATCTTCTACCTGCTCCTTTTCAAACAAATTGTGCAAAATTGCATGACGATTTGTCCTATTATTGTTTTTTTTTTTCTTCTATTTTCACTTTTTATCGTCTGTTCGGAATAAATAAGTCATATTCGCGGAGCCTCATAAACAATAAAGGGATTTGTACAAATAAAGAAAAGAGGAATTGATCAGCATTATGTAGTACACTGTGTTACTCTCTCCACTGCTATCACTGCATGTGCTAGAAGAAGCCAAAAAAAAGAATCATCATTACCATACAATAGCAAGAAATGCTTTGTGTCATCACATTATCAGTCCTCTGTGCCGTATGCGGTTCAGTAACAAAAGCTGACTTTGGAGGTGCACAAAAAGCAGCAAATCTGAGGAAGACATGGTGAGAGGTGAGACACGAAAACTCAGGGATTGCATAAACACTCACAAAAAAAGGAGAAAAATATGATAGCAAGGAACTGGAATCCAATTTAGTGACCCAATCAGAGCAGTGCTGTAGCAGAGAGACGGACGGAGCGGATCTGGGAAGGTGTCTGATGGAATTCGGCGAGCGAACATCAGCGCCCGTCTGTCTCCACGTCACGGAGGAGATGGAGATGGAGACGGTACACATGGCTCTGAAAAATCTTTAAAAAGATGGATGTAGTTCTTTTTTGTTTTTAAAGGATGAGGTCAATGGCTGACAATCATGCACCGTTAAAGAAAAGACATCTATAAAATGACCACCTTTCAGTGCGTAAAGCTACTCTTCAACTTCCCACAGCATGCCGCCCAGAGAGAACTAATGTTGTTTTCTTTGTGACTATTAAGCCGATGAAAGGTTCGAGCTTTAAAAATAACGGCATCAGGCACATGTGGTTTAGCTCAAGAGCACTAAAAGCAATTTTTTTTCTTAAAATTATTTCACTGACATTGCTGGATTCTCAGCATGTAGCGCACTTCGTTTTATAGGATCCACCAAACGCCTGTCGCTATTGTACAGAAGTGAGGGCAGAGACAAGACTGAACTTGTTTTGATGAGCCATCTTCCGGTGATGAGATGTTTTCAGGTTTCACACCGGCTGGTGTTTCATTAGATCAGAGGGAGGGACGCTGCGTTTGGTTGTTTCCCTGCTAACTGGCTCTCATCATTGAGATTTAGAAACATTCATTTCGCGATCCGAGCAGTTCCCGACAAGCACACGCTTCACTCTCTGAGCCCGCTCATATCGTCTTCCTCTCTTCCTTCTTCTGTTGTTTTTGTAGGCCAGCACTCAGCTCACAGAGTCCAGACAGCAGGTATCTGCTTGTCCAGCGTGAAGTGGTTTCGTCGGCCGACTGAAGCCTCACCAAGTTACACCGAGCTGAGGTCCAGCTGAGCAGCTCTCTGCCCCTCGAGATTAAATCACACCTCTTTGAACACATACTAAAATGATTCCTGACTCAAGGGGATGTGCTCACGTAATGGAGACACTAAAGTTTGACCAGGTCTGTGTAACATAGCAACCGTCATGCTGTTCGAGTTTTGTTCAATGTATTTAAACAGATGCAAAGTAGTGCTTATTTGTAAAGTGGCCAGAAATTAGTATCAATACTTTATTTTTAATGTAGGTAAGGCAAGGTGATTTTATTTATATAGCACATTTTCAGCAACAAGGCAGTTCAAAGTGCTTTTACATGAAGTAGAAGGAAATACAAAAAACAAAAAAAAAGTATAAATTACATGTTGGTTCTCCATCTTTGACTTTATAAAGTAGAGGGTGCTAAATGTTGATTTGAGGTAATGAGTAGTTTCTCTAGATAAAGTAATCGGAGTTTCTCTGGATTCTAAGTTTGTTCTAATCTGGGTTGAGTGAACTATATGAACTAGATGCTCCTGTTCTGGGTTGCTAGGCAGAATAAGAACAGGTGCACCAGGATTTTCTCCGTACAAACTAACAGGAGTTCCTCTGGATCTAGGTTTGATTCCTGTTCTGGGTTGAGTTTACAAATAGAAATCTGGAAACTTTCTAGAATCATTTTTTGTTGTTATTGTTGCTTTTCAATCTGTCTTTTTTTTTTTTTTCTTTTGGTGTGTCTTTACCAGCTTGACTGAAACCTTTTTCTGTTACTTTTTGTAAAGTGGTTGGAGATCATCTCTGACTTTGACAAAGATTCTCAGTGAAATTATGAGGAAAAAGGGGGTGAAAGATCTTGCCTAAAACTGTCCCAGTATTACATCTAATTTCAGCACAGTTAGGTGTCAAATCCTCACCTCCATTAAATAATTATTTTACATTTTACTATGCTGTGGATCCCTGTGAGTCTAACAATTTCCTCTTTGATCAATGCTCTCTTTCCCTGGCCTATCAAGTTGGGTGGGGAGTCATATCTTTTTTTTTTTTTTTTTTCTTTTTTTACCATTTTGTAAATAATGAGACATTGCAATGTGAGATGTTCACGGCCGCTTCTATAATCTTAACACCCTGCTTTAACCTTTTCCACAACTGAATCTGCAGTTTGTTACAATCATTTCCCGCTTCCTCATCTGGAAGTGGGAATGTTCATCTCATAAATATTGTAGCGCAGATTAACTTTAGATGACAGAAATCTGGTTTCTGGGGCACCTTCACATACAATTAATTTTTTCTTTTATTAGTTTTGCTTATCTGCGGTCCTTTATGCTAGGAAGCCATTTGCATATTAAGTGTCTGGTTCTGTAAATACGAAGGATGCTATTTTGGAAGTGTTCCTGCACTTATTAATTTATTTATTACACTTTTAATCAGGGTCTGCATTTTCTGGCTTTCTGGTGTTATTAAAACTGACCTTCTCCCCCGACTATCCTGAACTCGCTGTGGTTCTTGCACTACAACCTCTTTGGCGTATCGCATCTGGGTCTTCTCCCCTTCATTAATCAAACCAGCACGATGTGCTTTCAGAACAAAAGGTTTTGGTCCGACTCACTCCGACTTATATATCTCTCCCTCATATTTCAGCTGCCGCATGACACTTTTTTACATTTGGACTTTATGGTTATGACTCCCTCAGTCCGTGACAGAGGTGATTCACCGTCTAAGTGCGACAGCGAGTTCAACCTGATTTGGGGGTTGAGAGAAGAAGCCAGCTGAAGCAGCCGCCGAATGATGCTGGACACGACCAACCCGAGGAGGCGGGTGAGCTCTTTGCTGTATTCACTGGTCATCTTTGAAATGCAAGCAATCAGAAACTGGAAGTGGAACAATATTGTACTTTGAACCATGAAGTGCCTTTGTACCTGGATGGCGGCTGAAAGAGCCTGCTTGTTGTCTTGCATCCATTTCACCCTGTTTTCAATTAGTTTCAAATGTCCATCCGTTACCTGCTATATGTCCAGTTTCATCACTTCTTATCCTCTGTTATTGATTTCTCTCATGGGTCTCCATAAAATAAACATTGTCAATGCCAAAATTTTGGAACTTAGCAATGTATTAAATTTACATTTTTGTTTTGTAAAAAAAATAGTAGCACATTAAGAAAAATCATGCTTAATATTATGAAATTCAAATGAAAAACAAACAAATCTGTTTGGGAAAACAAAAACAAAACAATACTGTGGTAACTTGTTGCAAAAGTGAACAAAATGTGAATTTAATACCTTTTTTTTGTATTTTGATGTAATCCATCAGTTGTGGTAATTGTGATTAATTGTAAATAAAGTTAATTTGGCCATGAATGATTTTCTTGACCCTAATATCAAAGTGTCAGAACAATCTCACCGCTCAGAGGTACCAGTCAGGAGAAGGTTACAAAAAATGGGCACTTTTTTGTACATGCAATGGCACAGTAAAGACACTGACTAATAACTGGAGATAAAAAAATGTATGTGTTCTGTGACTTTGTATTTTTGTGTTTTTGTGATGTAAAACACTTTGAACCGCCTTGTCGCTGAAATGTGCCATGCAAATGAACTTGCCTGATTAATTGATTGATCAGAGATTCGCCATCACTTAATTGATCAAGTTTGTTTTTACAAATTAGTAATTTGACTTCTGGGTCACAAACACACATTAAATATAAACATGTACATTTAATTAGCAACAATTATACTACAATGATTCAGCATCTTTCCCAAAGTTGACGAAAAACTAGAAAGATTTAAAGTCCCTCCACTGGCTCCCTGTAGCTCAAAGAATAGACTTTAAAATCCTGTTGAAAGTTTACAAATCACTGAACGGTTTAGCACCACAATACATTAAAGATCTGCTGCTGATGTATCAACCTTCCAGACCTCTCAGGTCTTCTGGTTCTGGTTCTGCTCTGCATCCCCAGAACCAGAACCAAATGAGGAGAAGCAGCATTCAGCTTCTATGCACCACAAATTTGGAACAAACTTCCAGAAAACTGTAAAACAGCTGAAACACTGAATTCCTTTAAATCTCGACCAAAAACCCACCTCTTTAGAGTTGTATTTGAAACGTAAGCAATTACAAATTTAATGATGGAACTTGACTTAATGTCATGTTTTGATTGTTGATTCTACGTTGCATGACTTTGTGTTTTTGTGTTTGTTATGATGTAAAGCACTTTGAAATGCCTTGCTGCTGAAAAGTGCTATACAAATAAAATTTGATTGATTTGATTAATTGATTGAAAGAAGGAGAAAGCAACAATGATGGATCTGAAGAAATTTCCAGCAAGTACTGGTCATGTTTTACGCATTAACAATGTCTGTAACTCTCCATTTATAAATAAAAACAGATTCAAGATGGTATTTCCTTCCAAAAAGTACATTCAAGACTGGTTAAAATCTCCCAAAACACTTTCTGGGAAAACATGTTGAATTTTTAGGACTTATTTCAAAAAAGATATAAGTAGAACAAAAAAATAAAAGCCCACAGCGAAACGCAGTAGTGGCAGTATCATGCTCTGGGTTCACATTTCTTCAGATGGGTTTGGGTTTTTATCAAGATGAATGGAAATATGAACAGTTTCAAATTCAAAACTGTAATATTTAATATTAGCTTAAGGGTATCTACAGGATCCACAGTATAAATACGAGTTTTCACACCAGAATCAATCAATCAATCAATCCATTTTTAATACGTGAAAGTTTCCACGTTTGTCTTTACGCTTGCATGCCACTCTTACCAACAAATCTGAACGCGTAATCGTTTGATTCAGAGCCCGTCTCGTCCCTGCGCCTGAACTTCCGGGAACGCTTCATATTCTTGTAAGCAGCTTTCAGCGATCATGAAACCAGATCATATTTCATGCTTTTATTGAAAAGAGAGCCCATTTGAGTTCATAATTACCTGTGCATTGCGCCTGGGGCCCTTTTTCCTTTCCCCACTTTTCTGATTTATGTTCCACTAATCTTCAGCGCAGGGTGTGAAGGCAGCCAGTGGCTGACCTGGATATCACCGAGCATTATAAAGCACTACAGGGAGTCTCAGGCTTTGAGAAATTGCGCCAATGGGGCAGGTGCTGTGAGCATACATCTATTGTTAATACGTCTTCTGCCCTCGGGGCCCCCTATAAGGGCACGTTAGGGACGGCGGCAATCTATTCACTCCAACTTACTGTCAGTGACAGAGCAAACAAACAGACTTTTAAAAGCCGGAGCTGTCTTGAATTCTCAGTTGACGTTTTGTTTTAAAACCACTTTCAAAAAGGGTCCAGTTAGCCAGTGGACAAATTGCTCATATTTCTTTTTTGAAGGGGGAGGGGAGGCGATTTTATGTGACAGACCAATAAATAATAGCGCTTAATTGCGATAGGGGAGGAAAAATATATATGGTTTTCAAATAATAATAAATAAAACTAGTTTAGCAAGCTTTTGGCGCTCATCATTAAATTAAATCCAATGCAACAACCTGCTTAATAAATGACCTCATATAAGTAAATAGACTCGGTCTGTTTGTAATTTAAACACAGTAATCGCAGCAGAGCTTCAATATCCCAAGGTCTGAACATTTTACAGAACATTGTTCAATCTATCATCTGACGACGGAAATACATTTGTAAATCTACCAATATTGTCCAAAACACCTCTGGCTGGTCACTCTGGAGGAGCTGCAGAGATTCACTGCAAGAATCCACAGTCTTACCAGGTATTTTTGTCTACACTGTAAAACATTTGAAGGCGGTTTAATTTGAAAATGAAAGTACACCTGCTGCCTTGAAAATGAAATTCAAGACAACAAGAAAATTGTGTTGGTTTTAACTCAGAAATCAAAGTTCATGAAGTTCATTTAACAACAAGAGACAAGCTGACTAGACATTGTTTTTTTTTAAGTTCACTAACTTTGTTTTGTGAGTTTTAACTTTTTATTTATTTTATTATTTCATCAGGCGCGAGAAAGAAAAAAAAAAACTCCCCTGACTTAGTTAAAGAGCACACATTTCCCTATTATTTTCACTCACAATATCAAGTTAAAATAACTGCTTATTTTACTTTATAATCTAATAATTTAAATTCTTGTTTCAAACTGCATGAACAACATTTCTGATTTGATCATGAATTTTATTGAACATCACAATAAATTCTGCTCAGAAACACTTGGTGTGAACAGGACATTATCCTCAAGCTTTGCAAACCGAGAACTGCAAATGAACATTTGTCTTAATACAACACAAGAGTCAGATCATTAGCAGGATCCACAAACAAGCCACTAAGCATTCTGGGAAATAGTTCCCACTCCTGTCTTTTTCTTCTTTAATTTTTTTTAGGTGCTAACCTAAAAACTCCAGTTTATTCAACTCTTGTAGTTCTGACAAAATAAAAAATTAAAAAAAAGTTAACACAACTGACTGCTGTAAGTTTATGTTTTACAAACTCACACATTTAGGTTCAAAATCTAAAATCGGCAAATTTATTTCACTTAAAGAGTAGAAGATAGCAGACAAGATTAAAAAGTCGTTAATAGTGCAAATATCTTAGTGCTCTTGAAATAAGATAAAACTAACTTAAAAGTAACGTCTCAGCAAGATGTTTCAGTTTGTTTTAAGTTAATAATTTTGATGTTTTTTATCATTCAACTGGTAGGTAATTATTATTTATTCGTAACAAAACGTTTTCCCTGTTTTACGTGAAAGAAATCTGCCAGTGGATCTAGTGTTTTTGCAGCGTTTACAGCTTGTCTGGGAGATTGCTTTGACAAGACAACTCCTTGAATTTGACCTTTATGAGAGAATGGCAGGACTGAAGCCGTTGTTGAGAGAAAGAATTAAGAAGTCCCATTTGCGGTTTCCTACCACGCTAGGGACAAAGCAACCATGTGGAGCGAGGCGTTCTGGTGAGACGACGCCAAAAGGTGACTTTTTCAATCATCCAGGGGGGCGCGTCTCTCCAGCAGGGACTGGAAATCTGGTCATTGTAAAGAAAACCTGCTGGAGGTTGCAAAAGATTTGATACTGGGACAGAGTTTCCCCTTCCTCCGGGACATTGACCCATAAGTTTAGAATCGATGTAGTTTCATGTTAGAATGACCCAGTCAAACTCTTGATGAAGATGGAAAAAGAAAAAAGAAAAAAAAAAGTGCAAAACTTGAGTATTGATGCTTCTGATCTGACCTAGTAGACCTTGAACAATGATTTGGCCAAATTTTCTGTCTCTAGCTTTGCAAAAAAAAAAAGAAAAAAAGGTAAAGCCATGCCCCAAAACACTCGTGAGTGTAACGTTACAACCAAATGTGGTTGCACAAGGAGGCTGATTTAGATTTTCATTTCTAAAAAATATTTGAAAACCACAAGTACGATTCTGGTGTGGAAAAATATGAAAATGTTCCACACTGAAAAAAATGAAAATAGTTGAACCAACTTAATTGAATTGCTTCAACTGGTAACAAGCAATTCAATTAAGTTTATCCAACTTGATTTATTAAGTTGGTTTAACTTGACAAATTTAAGTCAGTCTCACTCTCAATCATTTAGTTTTCATCAAATAAAGGATATTTTATTCAAGTTTTTTTTTTTTTTACTCAGACAGCCTTTATTTGAGAGTCATTAAACAGGAAAGTGGGTAATGAAAGAGGGAGGAAGACATGTAGTAAAGGTCATCAGGCCGGGAATTGAACCTGCGATGGCCACGTCAAAGATTAAAGCTTCCTTGTGTGTGTTGTTTTAACCCCTGCGCCACCACAGCACCCCGGTGAGAGCAGGATCTGTCCCTGGTGAAGCTTTCATCGCAGAGTCAGACATGACATACGAACACAGCACTGAACTTCAATGCTTCAAGTAAAGTCAAAGTAAAAAGTTCCTTTAAGTTAAAAATTTTTAACTTTTAAGTTAATTCAGCACAAAAAAGTTTAGCTAACCCAAAAGAAGCAAGTGAGATTAATGTAAATAAGCCCATGAGATGAACTACTCCAGCCCAAATACACATCTTAGCGTTCAGGGGTGGGGGAGGTTTCCAAATGGACTGTACAGACTTTACTAGCGTTGTAGTTTTGACACATAAAACTATTTGACGGTTTGGAGTCTGGGTTAAAGTGGAGCATCTTTACTTGGAATCTAATTGTTTTCCTCAGAGTAATTTGCACATCAGGGAGAGAGTTCCAGCTGTGATGAAAGGGAAGTGATTCATAATTCATGGGGCTGTAAATGCAGGGAGCAACGGGCTAATGGGCAATATGACGTTATGCAATGAAACTGTGCATAATGAAATTTGGGAATATTTTGTGACCCCTGTAATGAGAAGCAGGCTTTTCTAACGAATGTGGAAGTCGGCCTACATGTGTCGAGTTTATTTAATTTCGCTTAACGACGTGCCGCGCGACTGCAGAGGCAATTATCGTGACGCTCGCAAAGACGTGAACACAAAGTGAGAAATAATATCTATTCTCCGCTCGTCATCGTCCGGGGGGGGGGGGGCTGCGATAGAAGCGGTTGACTTGAAAAGCTCTTTTGATGTGACACTTAAGACACGGCTCTGCCACCGGTCAGATGTCCTTTACAAAAGAAATCATTAAAACCAAGAGATAAAAGCAAGGTAGACGGACAGATTGGAGAAAATAAGGGGAAGGCAAACAGGAAAAGAACAGGGCAGGGGGGGCCGAGCGACGGGAAGAGCATCCTAAGGAAGCACAGCTGCTTTGTTCTCATGCCACACACAAGAAAGGGCCACATCAGTGATGCTGGCTGTTTCCAGCAAATCGCATAAAAGTGAGAGGGGGGAGGAGGGAGAACTCAGTAGAGAAACTGAACATAATCCATTTGGGATTCTGGAAGGGACTCAGTCCTTGCTGTCACCCGTCCATCGTTTCCAGGAAACACAAAGAGCATTATGCATGAAGCCCAGAAGGTCTCGGAGCGCGCGCCGTGCTGTCGCACCGCTCTACCTTGCAAAGTTGCTCGACACAATTGCTCCAGGATCTCACATTGCCGCCATAGCACAATGAAGTACATCCAGATCAATGATGGGGTAAGAGGTTATCATTTGCACGGCTTTCCAGCCTCGACCCAACATCCCCCTATCCCCCTCTTAAAACTTTTATTAAAGGGTGAAAATGTAAGTCACCTTTCAGGTGCGACATTGCTTTTCTCATGGGTTTGAGTTAAAAATAAAGAAAAAAAGAATACGACACAGGGAGAAAGTTATAAAAGATATTCAAATGTGCTGTGTCCTTTTTCTTTTGAAGTCTTAAAGTGCTTGTCTGAGACATTTTAAATTTCTGTGGGTTTTCTCTTGAGTGGAAGTGCAAAAACTTCTGATTCTGCTGTAAAGTTTAGCAAAGGGATACAAAATCAGGACGTGGCAATTGTCCAAACATTGTTTCGGTGCGTTTTGCAGATAGTGTGAAGCTCACAGCAGCGAGGGAAACTAAGGAAAAGATAAAAGCTAAGTCAGATTACATTGTGAAAAAGCAGTGTGATAGAGCTGATGGTGAAACTGAGTCACTTTCACCTTCGCATGCATTTTTATAACCTGGTCCTTTGCAGAAATCCCAAGGTTTTTGAGAAGCCCAGAGTAAACCAGTCAAAGCTTCGAGCTCTTCCTGGCATGTTCAGGCTGACATGGCTTAAATCTTAAAGGGACATATTTTGTCTCCTTTATTCTGCATTCATCTGTATGGTTAAGATATGCAGAATGAAAAATGACTCATGTCCAGGTCCAAACAGAGCCAAGAACTCTGATTTATGCAAAAGTGCATTTACATACAGTACAGACCTATATTTAAGGCTCAGCGAGACGCCTTGTGAAGGAAGAGTAAAATTACATGAAAGCCTCTGGTCTAATATAGTTTCATAGCTAATGGCAGTGCATCACTCTATGTCAGGTTATCGCCATAATAGAGAACAAATATAAATGTAGCAACATTTGTTTTTTCTCAAAACATAAACGGTATTTCATTCCAAGCTTTAAGAAAAATGCAGTTTCAACTTGAATCCTTTCACCAACATGAGTACCAACATCTCACTGTCAGATTTAAGGGTGAAACACTTACCACTCGAGCAATAAAAAGTCTCTTTTGACACCATTTATTAGCGCCAATATCGTTAAGAAATCTTTGCAAACATTTCTAAATTAGCACCACAAAATCTGTCATTTTGAATGCGAAAAAAAACAAAAAAACAATCACCAATTTCTGGAGCGACTGATCAGTGTGGAAAGATGTTCAATATTATTTAATTTTAAGAAACACTCATTGAAGGCTGAAACAAACAGGCTGAAACAAACAGCTGTTTATTAATATTTTAACAGTTTGATGGGTTTTATCAATACATTCTGGCACAACCGGCCACTTAAGAACATTCAGATTTTTGATATGGCTCAAAATGAAAATTATTTTGACAAGACTAATGTGTTTGATGGCAAAAAAAAATGTTCTCAGTCCTCTTCTTCTATCAGTTTCTAGTATTAAAAAAACAGTCTGTTGGTCTCTGGATAGTGATTGTAACCTTGTTTAAGCACCCAGCATTGTGCTGTGGGCTTCGTTAAAGTTACTGCAGTACATTTCTCTGCTTGTGTCCTTGTTTGTGAAAACATGTGTGTCTGTCTGCTTAGAATGACTTCCCCTCCACAGTCCAGAAGTGCAGGTCAAGAGAATTAATGAACCAAAGCTGCCCTGTAACTGTGGCCGTAGATATGCTGTTCCCACTCTTTGTTACTTTCACATTCAGATACAATACAAAGCTTTGAATTTGTTCTGATGACCAAATACTTTAAAACATGACAGTTGTGTTCCCACTTTGCATCTTTTGGTTAAAAGTAGATCTAACGGATGTGAACTAGATGGAAGCTACACTAAGTGTTGTTGGCATATAGAGTGTGAGTTCATGCTACTTGAAATACAACATCCCAGTGTAATCAAGCGGCCTTTGTGACTGTCATATTGCAAACCCTGAAATTGCAGTGAAGACTAGGTTTTGATTCGTTGTGCAGCTGGAATCTAAACTCTGGTTCTCATTAAGGCTGCAGTCAGGTTGTACTTAGTCTGAAAAGTGTAGATTTAGTGTATTTCCAAAATCAAGTCCACATATTCATTTGAGGTGCAAACGTAGACGTGAGTTAGCTGAGACCGGGAAGTGTGTATCACTTCTCAAGCTGCAGAAATGAGCCTTCTCGTTATGTCGTCTAAGTCTATGACAAAGCCATGTGTCAGCTTTTTCTCCTAATGTTTCAGAGAGATGTTGTCACTGTAGCTTCATTTCAGTGTCACAAAAGTAATTTACATTATTCTGAGTGTTGTACATAGGGAAACTGCTGGCGCTAAGCGAAAGCTAATTCGTGATGAAATATGTGATACACTCAGAACAATCACCATTTTTCTGTTATAAATCCACCTTTAATGTCACATTATTAGATAGAAAATGAAAAAGGTGCAATGAGCTGCTAGCATATCTGCGCATAAACTTAAACTAATACTTTGATAAGCTACTGTTTGTTTTAATGTCAGCATTAAGACTTCTTAGATGGAAGTGAGAACATCTCGACTAGGTAACATCTGCCCACTCCCCCAGAGGCCTCCCAAATCAATAGGATTGTGAAGACATCTTTCTTCCACAGTCATCTTTAGGTGACCTCAGAGACTTTATGTCAGACCTCGGGACGCTGATGTGGCCATTGCAGAACTTCGCAATTCATCTGGTGATACAACAGGTCAGGAGGTCGACAGCAACACTGAAAGAGCTGCAAAAATTTCTGGCAAATACTGGTCGTGTTTTACTATTACTGATAATAACTTGCTGTATCCTCCATACGTCTAGACCAAGGGTGAGAAATCCTGGTCCTCGAGGGCCGGCGTCCTGCAACTCTTAGATGTCTCCCTAGTCCAACACACTTGAATCCAACAGCTGAATCACCTCCTAAGTGCAGTCAGGTTCTCCAGAGTCCTGCTAATGACCTCATTATTTGACTCAGGTGTGTTGAGGTAGAGGTACATCTAAAAGTTGCAGGAGACCAGCCCTGGAGGCCTGGCGTTGCCCACCCCTGGAATAGACGAAGGTTGCAAAGGCCATATAAGCCTGGCTCAAACACTTGTAGAAGTTGTTTGGCTTGATGGTCTGAAGGAACAAGCTAGAATGTTTGGGCCAAAATTTCAAAAAGCATGTTTGGCACGAAAACAAAGAGCAAACCTTGGTGTTGGCCACTGTGAAACATGGAGGTGACAGTATTATATTCTGGGGTTGCGAGTTTTGGAATGGACTAACGGGGGTCCAGAACAAAATCTGACAGCAAATTGGACACTAAATATTCTCACGGTTTGTTAGGGTTGGAAAACGCCTGCATTTTGGAGTGGGCGAGCATGAATTTCTTGATAGCACATGTCTATCAAGAAATTATCTATGATCGTTTCAGCAGATATGAATATGTACAGGGCTGTGCCCACTTTTGAGAAGCATTGTGCATTTGTTTGCGATAATTTTGAGCGTCTTTGAAGATATAAAAACGTGTTTAAGGGCTGAGCTTCACAAGAGGCTACCTTACAGATGTCGCTTAGCACTCTGCCCTGTCCCAACACAATGCAAACCAGCGAAAGCAAATATTGGCTTTGTGTCAAAAAGCTACTTTAAAGTTGGATGTGTTAATCTTCTCGCTATTGGCCTGGTGAAGCCTTCCTCATTATTCCGGTCCCAGCCTCCATCTACTGAGGGTATTTCCACAAGGTTAATTAGTGGAGGGTCCCTTGAGGTTCCCTCACTTGATGTGGGTTTAGGATAGTGGAGGTGCCTCAAACATAAACAAGGTTACTGGAGCCTTGGAGAGGGCCCTCCTCCTTGTTCCCCCGTCCACCTATATCCACACAGACAACCTTACCATTCCTGCTTTAAACTTCTGGAGGGATAGTTGTTTATCTTGGAAGCAGGGACTGGAGGTATAAGCTATGAAGGAGACATTTGCATCAGCTTGAGGTCAATCCATAATTTAGGTAATGGTTCAGCTGGCGATGGGAAATGGAGTTATGGTAAATAAGCAGCTGCTTTTCTCAGCAGTACCATGAGATGAAAACCAAGAAGTTGAATCATTGCTTGTCAGTGTGCAGAAAGAGCAACAATAGAAAACATTCCCGCAACCGAAAAATGCATTTGGATATCATTTTGCTCTGGAAAAACCATTTCAGCAACTATCATCCATCAGCAATCTTGCCATGTATGGGAGCTTTTCTGATATGGGCAATAATGTTCTATTGAGCTAATCTGAGGCCCACGGGTGCATCTGTCATCATCCCCCAAGAGAAAGTGGCAGTAACATAAGGCTTAAATCAAAGAAATAACACACGGAGTAGATGGGGGGGCCCTCCGAAGGTCATCGTGTCACAAATGACTTTGCATCAAGAGTCACAGTCTGAATCGCACCCTTGAATAAAGTGTATCTTCGAGCCATTCCCCACGGCCTGCAGCTGAGCGCACTGCGCCTCGCCATTTATGCCCCCTCTATTTCTGCCTCTTCCTTCCCTCCACCTCTGTGACCTTCGTCAGGAGGAACATGATTTATCACACCAATATCCCCTTCGGTAGCATCCTGATTGCTTTGATTTCTCTATTGACATTTTCCCACCATTCTGGCCACATGCATTTTTCACACTTGTGAGCGAGCATCCGCAAATAGTGTCAAGAATGCACTCTAAAATAACACCTCGCAAGCCAGCGCACGTCCTGAGCCTAATGGGGAGCGATCGTGTTTGCTTTACATGCTGCAGATTCAGAGGCTGACCCAGACCGGCTTCTTGAAGAAGCGGCCTTCAGAAAAATTGAGATAAGAGGCGTCTCGCAGCACCTGTGGGTTCGCAGGCGGGGAGGTGTTGGGGTGTCAGGGGTTTGTTGCGGGGAGAAAAAAAAAGAAAGGCGGGAGAGGAGCGGCTGAGACTTTTAAAGCCTGACCCGGTTCTCCTGCAGTGACCGAGGTGGCGCGCAGCATGGACTGAGAGGCTTGTGAAGGAATGCAGCTCCTCTTACCCTCATATGCACATCTAAGCACTCTCCCATCCCCTTTTCCCAGCATTGCCACGAAGCTTCAGACTGTTTGCATACATGTGTAGAGGGGGTTTGTGTGTGTGTGTCTGTGGGTTTCCGCGTTATCAATTCAGTCCTCGCCTGTGCAATGAGCCATGCTGTGTGATACGGAAGCCTGGAGAAAGGAAAAAAAATATATAAAATCCACGATTGAAGCCAACATTTCAGATGTCACCTATGCTCATCCTGTTGAAGTTGAGAGTGTGTCAGCATTTGTTTTCCTTTGCGAGAACACAAGAAAGCCTCTAAACCCCTCTCCTGCTGCAGTGCGCCAAAGCCACCTTAAAGCTCAAGATCTGCATGGTGTTGCAGCTTTGCAGGAGCTTCCAAGGGGCCAACCGTAGTTGGGCGGCAGCAGGCGGGGGGGGGAGCTTCAACTCACACGCATGCGTGATTAACAGATCAGTCGCCTCCATTAAAAGCTCCTTTCATGTGATATGACATTATTATATCACGCCTCCTTTGATCCGAGATGGCAATTTCCATCTGGGGGAAACTGCTGCAAAAACCTGAAGAAACATCACACGGTCGTACACCCGGTACTTCATAAGCTCCGTTTGATGCATCTGTCTCCAAGCATGGGACTCGTCGTGTTATTCCACAGCACATTAATGGAAGGCCTCCAGCTGAGTGTGGCTGACAGGCATCTGGTAGGAGAGAGATAGCGAAGATGTGGCAGCTTCTGTCATCGTATTGATTCGATCTCAACCACTGACATTCAGAGCAGACACAAGCAAAGCTCAAGCAATTTTCTGTTCTCTTGCCAGTATAGATTTTAGGATGGAAAAGTGAAAGTTGAGGTAATGCCTCGCCCTTCTGGTTAAAAATTAAGTATATGCCCTGCACAAACCCTCCGGAAGGTAATAGGAGAAAAAAGATAAAGAGATATTCTAGGCTTATGCATATGCATAGTGATGACATTGTCAATTTAAAGGGCTAGTATGGAAAAATGATGACTGATAATGTTTGCCGTCTGTCAAAGCAGAAGATGTGCTGAGCGCAGGGTGGCAATGACCCTTCTTCCCTCCTTCTCTCCCTCCCACCTTCACGTTCTCCTCCTGTCCGATCTCTCTCTGCTCTTGGTGCTGGTGTCTTTCTCGCCCATTTTAATTTTCTTGTCATGCTGTCTGCTTTCTGTCTCTGTAAGCTGCTACATTTCTTTGCTTGTTGACTCAGCAGTAAAGTGCTGTAATTCCTCATCCCCTCCATTCATTTTCTGTTACTTTAGAAAGAGATATAGGACTTTTGTCGGTTAGCAAAAGCCCTGTAAATCTATGTGCAAACACGCAAGTTAATGCAAAAACACCCATGCCTCCGAAACCTTTTTTTTTTTTTTTTTTTTTTTACTATTTTGACATGTTGCAAGCCTCAGTGCACATTACTGGGATTTCATGGGGACAAGCCAACACACAGTAATGATTATTGTGAAGTAGAAGAAAAAAAAATTACATTTAAATGAGAAGTGTGCATCATGCATTTGTTTTTAGTCAGCATATAGAATTGTAGAACTGGATCAAGGTCTGGACTTTTAGGGTGTTCACAGATCGTCAGCAGACCTCCAAGAGTAAATACCAAAAATCTCGCCACTCTAAACAAAAGCCAGTCTAGCAGTAAACAGGAGGCTGCAGTTGTCGTAGACGCCATATCACTCATATCAAAACTACCTTTTGTCACTATCGTAGATTGATTTTTTTTTTCTGTGCTTGTATTATTATTCATGCTTATTCTACATCCTACCTTTTTTGTTTACAGTTGTGTTGTTAGATTTTGCATTTCCTTAGATCCATGTTTGTTCCTGTTACTTGTCCTGTTTTCCATTTGCAAGCATTACATTTATTTTAATTAAAAGTAATTTTACTAGCATCATGCCTGAAACAGCCTCTGCATTGACAGACCAAACATGATTGGTGCCTCCTGTCTGAATTCATTTTGCTTTCACATGCACGCATGGACGTGCCCTCACTCCTGCATGCGTTGCATGTACTTCCATCATTTTAACCTTTTGCTTTAGTTCCTGTGGCCCATTCATTATATGTGCATATATTCACAGAGGTCAAAACCTGGATAGCCGCTGTTTGGCCCCTTCTACTCTTTTTAGAACATGAAATATCAGTTCAGGCTGAATAAAATAGACCCACTCTTTCGCAAAGAAAACTTGTGAATTCCTCTCTGTACGGCGACCTTCTCTGCTGTCCAGTCAGTTCTCTTAATGAGACGGACCAAGCCTTAATTTCTTTCTCTCTGTGACATTTGATGGGGTTCCTACAGTCAGGAGGTTCTGTACAGAAGTCTCCGCTGAGCTCAAAGACGGGATGTGTGGCTAACAGGCGAGCCAAGGAAAGCAAAAACTCCCACACAGAGGGAGGAGAACCAGCAATGTGGACACAGCGAAGAAACCAACAATTAGAATTAAAGCAAAAAAAAGAAAAAAGGAAAAATTGACAGAGAGCGATGGTACAGCCATCAACGCCGCAGTCTATAAGCTCCAAGCTGTGAGTCCTGTGAGCTGTTAGCCAAGCCTCCTGCTGCTGTGAAGGTGAGAGCGAGGAGGCGGAGTTCGCCACACAGTCTGCAGGGATCAGTGGCTCTTATTCTCTGCTGCTCTGATGACTTGCGGCTTTGCCTGGGACTCGCAGTGGATTATTGGCAGGAAACCGCAAATTAGTTGCTCTGCCACCACATTAGCTCATGTTCCTTTGGAGAGAGGAGCTAGTGGAGGACAAGATAGGACAAGTGGGAGTTAGTGGATGTATGCTGTTGTTTTCAACAGGGGCCACCTGACAACGGCTGCGATTGGCTGAGCAGTCACGATGCAACCAGGCATGAAAAAGACGCTACATATTGTTCTGTACAAGCCAGAACAATATATAGCTCAATGGCACTTTGTTCATTTGCTGAAAACAATGTGCTATGCTGGAGTCTGAGTCAGCCTCTACTTTCTTTATAGATATTTTAATAATAGAAAAGAAGTAATATTCAAACGAGGCAATCAGAGGAAGTAGTTCTTTAGGATTTCTAAAAGGCTTTCTGATCTGGACAGAACTTGATTGTTATTAAGATTGCCGTGGTTGAAATCTGGAGAAAAGTCTATGATTCGAGGTTATAACAGACTTTCCTGGAACCTAAGAGGTCTTCATGCCCCTGTTTTGAAATCTTTTATATAAATAAAAATATGAAGCATGCATTTGTATTCTGCCCCCTCTACCACCAATACACCTTATAAAATCCAGAGTGTGGTTTCATCTCAGTACAAATCCAGCTGATCTCTGAAGGCCTCAGAGGCTTGGTAGACAAAGTTAGAGAGTAAGGAAAATCATGAAGACCAAGAAACACAGCAGATAGATCAACAACAAAATCATAGAGAGGTTTGGATATAAAACATTGTTCTCTAAGCTTCATATGTCTTCGTATAACTGTAAAACAGCTGAAACACTGACTTCCTTTAAATCTCGACTAAAAACCCACCTGTTTAGCATTGTGTTTGAAACATAATCAATTACAAATTTAATGATGGAGCTTGACTTAATGTCATGTTTTGATTGTTGATTCTATGTGGCAATTGCACAAAAATCCATGAGGGACGACGGAGTCCCTGAGTGAAATTCCGTGAAGGAGGTGTACGGAGCCTCGAGCCGGAAGAAAAACCGAAAGTGACTGAGGGTCATTGCACGTAACAGAAACCCTGTAAATTCTAGACACTAACAGGTACCATAGAATCACACAAAAATCCGTGAGGGACGATGGATTTTTGTTCCTGCTCGAAATTCAGTGAAGGAGGTGTAGGGAGCCTCGTGCCGGAAGCCCGTTGAAAGGCTGTTCACAACGTTTTAAACTGTGTGATTGTGACCGTGAGCGGGGATAAAAAATAGCAATAGGTATTTTATTCCATATAACACAGTAGGAGTGTAACCGGTAAACCTTTTGTGGATGCAAAGGCAAGAACCCCCCACTTGATGACTTTGTGTTTTTGTGTTTGTTATGATGTAAAGCACTTTGAAATGCCTTGCTGCTGAATTGTGCTATACAAAAAAAAATTTGATTGATTGATCTGAGTTGGAGCCATTTTTCCAAGTTCAATGGCCAAAAGTTTGTCTTTAAATCTGCAACGATGATGAAACGATTTGTGGCTATTGGTGTTTCGACAAGTTAGTGCACTAATTACATGCAAATTAATTAGAAATGCATGCCATGAGCGTCATATTTTTGTTGATTGCAAAAATGTTTTATGCATCATTTCATTTTATGTTCTGCACTACTTTGTGTTGGTCAACCTCTTTAATTCCTAATGGGTTAGAATTGATAGTCACAACATGGCAAACAGGGGTATGAAGACTTTTTTTTTGGCATTATATATCAATAAATATTGAGTGCCACAGATACAGTCATATTCAATAAATTAGAATTATGAAGCTTATTTGTCAGATTAAAAGTGCCTTTTCAAAACTGACAGCCTTTAAGCAGGTATTAAACATACTTTATGCCGTTTTTAATAGTTTGATGTAATATTCTAATTTTAAATGTCTGCAAGTAATAACTGTAAGCTGAAAATCACCAGAATTAACAAAAATAAAGGCCTTCAAACATCCCACTGTGTGTAGCTAATCTATATAATGAGTTTCACTTGGTGATAAGAGTTCCTGAAACAAATGGACTTTTCAATCATTTTCTTATTTATTGAATGAGTCTGTACATGTGAGTAAAGTGAAGCGTAACAGAGGAACGAAAACTCTGAGATTCTGAAATAAACCCTCGGCTGGCGAATCGCTTTGGCTTCAGCTCAGAGACTCGCTTTATTCCTATGCAGAGCCTGCTACTCTTCACTGGCACACTGAGCAGTTTATGCATTCAACAGGATTTGTTAACACGCTGAAATATTATGCCACAGCAGCACTTTTCACTTCATTTGTGCTCGTACACTGATTATGTTAAACAGGCTTGCAGCCAAAAGAATATTTTTTTCCTCTCACGGAATATGGATCACCAAGTGTCAAAATGCACTCGCCCTAAAAGAGGAGAGCTGAGAGGAAGAAGATCAAACAAACATGGGGCAAATTCTCTCCCGCCTGACGTTAGACTGGCTCCCATCTACACACGTTGTCGAACTTTCCTACGGTTTTATCATCTGGGCTTTGTTGTTTGAGCATGAAGAGGCTCAGAGATAGATCTCCTGGATGTAGCTGTTCATCATCGTCTTCTCCCCTCCATCTCGTCCTCTGTAGCCTGCTGACACTGATGGTTTCTGGGCAAGTATCTCTCTCTCTCTCTCTGTCATAATCACTGCTCTTTATGATCGCTTTGCCCTCTCTGCCCTTTCAAGATGCGGCATGTAATGAGGGCTCTGGAGGACTATGTGAGTGGGCTATTTAGCTATTCAGACAAGATCGCCTCACACATCCCACGCTCTCCAACTCGACTCCCTACCAAACACCTTTCAGCTGAGCGCAGTGATTGCTTGTCCTGAACACAAGGTCACACGCCGGACGGAGCCAGAGCGGCTCCAGAGCACCAACATCCATGACGGGGCCCGTTCAGTACCTATTTACTTCATGTAAATTAACGTCAGTGATGAAAATGGACACTTTGGATGTTTCAAAACCGAGGTTGTAGATACAGAAATATCCTATTTTATAGCTGCAGAGACAAAATAAAGGTCGCTTTCCTCAAATACAATGTGGTAAAATAGCAAAGTTTTGCCGTTTTTTTATTTTATGTTTAGAAATGTAATAAATACACGAATCTTGTCTTCATAATCAATGCTTATACATTTCTTTTGTGAATGTTTACATACGCAGCATAAAAGGACACATTTTATGTATTGTATTACTGTCTGGGATGAAATCAGACTAAAGTTTTCCTGTGATATGTCGACAAAAAGTGCCAAAGCTGTCTCTCTGCTAAATACCAGAATAATAAAAGAGAGATTTTTTTTTTGTTAAATGTTTTTTTCTCAAAACTTCTAGAAACAAAATCTTGCTGGAATTCTGACCCATTCCTCCTGACAGAACTGAGTCAGGTTTGAGGGTTTGTGCTTTGCCCTCACATTTCCTGCTTGTATTTCGGGGAAGAATCTGGGTTTATATAAGCAATATTGAGCTTTCTCCATAATCTCTTGAAATTTACATCTGTTCAATAATGTGTTATCTGTAAAAATTACAACTTTTGAGCAGATTTTAAACTTACTCTTTATTAAGCCCACATTTCTGCTTTAAACTGCCCCCCCAACATTTTTAATTGGTAAATGTAATATTTTAATCATTAGTTGTTTGTGTGAAACCCACATCATTTATAGTCTCTACATAATGGACTTTTCAGGATAATGTATAACATATTACATTATATATATTATATTACATAATATTCAACATATTGAAAATGACTGTATATCAACAATTTTATTTTTTACAAAGCAAAGTATTAGCAATATCACCAGCATTTGATTACTCAAATGACTAACTAAAGTGACAACATTGGGACTAAGCAAAAAGCAAACTATACTAGACAAAATATCATCACTTTACAGCAAGATATAACCCACTACACCGCAGCATGGACGTTTCAAACACCTAAGCTTACATTGACAGTATTTACCAGTGTTGATACGTCAGACCTGTGTGAAAGCGGTTCCCTCCATAGGTTCTCTCTGCTTGAAGCCCCGCCCACATCTTCCGGTTGCCCTATCAACGGCTCCTTGTTGACGTACGCGTGGTTTCGACGTCACTCCTGTCTCCGGTATTGCGTGTCAACATGGCGGCTTCCATGGCTTCCCAGGCTGCAGTTAGAGGACTGAGGACAACTGCAGCAAAGCGCGTCCTGCTGGACAAGCTGAAGGTAGCAGTGCGGCTTGTGTTTGTGACGGCGCGGGTCTGTGCTCCCGCAGGTTGTGCGTGGCGTGTAGGAGCGTGGTGTGCGGGGTTATGCCTCTTCAGCAGAGTGACAGACAGTAAATTCTCTCTTTTCCCTGCAGACTCCTGTAATAACTGTAATTATACATGTCCTGTTACAAGCACTGCTTGACAGAATCATAGTTATTTGACTCGAACTTGTCTGAAGGAAGCCTGAGTAACTCGTCCGTCCCCGAAAAGTGGAAAATTATAGGCGTGTTGGACTAGATTAGTATCTTAAGTGCTTGGAAAATTTCACCCAATTATCTTAGAACTTTTATTTTGAATAGAGGCAGCACACATGGAACATAAGTAGAGCTTTTAAATTAAGCTGAAGATACAAAGTGTACCTGTACCCTGCTTCTAGGACAAAGGTCAGAGTGGTGGACTATGACCTCATTTCAGATAAACCTGGAGTACAAAGGTCACCTTTGGTCTTCCCTCTGTAAACAGCAGGAAGCTGTTAGGCCTAAATGAGTCGAATGCTGTCAAAACTGCTGAACAGAGCAGCAAACTAGCTGCAGTGTGCTGACTTGCAAAGAAACACCAGAGAACAAAGTTGTATGTATACTGTTTTCTATAAATTTAGATTAGAGGGATAAAAATAAACAAATTTGCAGCTCCAAACCTCTCCAGGTTTAACTTTTCCCGCTGTAGTTGTCATTTCATCTATAGTAGACATGGGATGGCATTATAAGTTTAACTTCATACATCACAGTATAATGGTGTTAGAAAATTTTAAACATTCATTAATTGATCCGTGTACAATCATGTGGTCTAACATTTATTTATTTGTAATCAGCTGTGTTTCTCAAGTGCTTCATACAACATATTACGCAAAATTATACCAACAGCAGAGTTATAGAAATTGATCTTTTTGCTTTTCTTTCATGCCACGAAAAAAAGCATGTGGAGCATTTATCAGTTGCAGAGGAAATCCTGCAATGGGTAGTTAGCAGGCATTTTCCAGTGATTTATTGGTTGGGTGAGAGTGGCAGATACCCTCTATAACCATGTTTGGATTCTTATATATAAAGAAAATGTCTGAAGTTAACATCAATATCAGCCAATTTTAGTAATTTTTTTAACAGTTCGGTTTATTAGTAAATCTGAGCCGATTTTAAAAACCAATGTTTATTTCCGTCTTACTTGTGTATGTGTTTCTGAAGGCGAGAGGGATGGACATGTCGTATTTGTTTGTTCACGTGGTAGTGACGCAACGCAGGATTTTACGGTGTTTATCTGGCGCAGTGTGGTTGTCTTTTTTTTTTTTTTACAGTGCTAAACTGTTAGCTTAAGAAAAGCGGTTTTTGGCCACAGCCATCATTGTTAATAGTGGCCCAAATTTTGACATTGGTGCATCCTTATCTTAAGTAGATAAGGATGCAAAGTAGATCAATGTCCAGAATCAGGTAAATTCCAAGTTGTGTTTGTGTGTGTGAGACCTCTAATGTGGATAACTTCACATTTACTTTGTAAACGATTCATTACATAAACTCTGTCAGGTCACCTCTGTCATGCTGGCAAATGTCTTGTATGTTAAGGAGGAAAAATCCTCCCAGTCCACACCTCTGCTTCACATATTCCTGGCTCATTTGCTGGCTGACTGCTAAGGAAGTGTTGTTTGTGGCTGTAAATATTTCCAGATTTGAGTTTCCTTTAAGTGACGGAAAAATATTGTAGCTGCTTTTTTCCCCCCAGCCAACAGACTGGCAGTGCACAGTTAGGTTGGAAATCGGCAGCACTGTTACTTCATTCTCCACACAGCTGGAGAAAACTCCAGTCCTTTTTTTCTATCTTGATAAAAATACTTTAAATTGCTGAAATGGTATGGCAGAATTAAAACTGAATGACCTGCCCATGTCTTGTCTGTTTTACATCGTTAGTGTGTCTGAGTCAGTGCAGAAGTCTTCAAGACAATACAGCAAAGCACTACTTTTTTCTCTTTAAGAAGAATCAAGTGTTACATTTAATTTAATTAAATGGTAGGCAATTATTATTCATTTTGCCCACAAATAAATATGCAGGCAAAGTATTTATTTTTAAATTGAAAAGAAAAATCCCGGGTTGTCGTGGCTCCAGGAAGATCTCCTTTCATGCCCTTCTTGACGGCCTCTGCTCCTTCCTGCTTGCCAAACTCAGCGCTCTGAGCTGTCCCAGGGTGTGTTCTTACAAACAGCATGCTGCTGTTGCTGAATCAGAAGAGCGAGACAGAGGTTGTTGTGTGGTGCAGTGGCTTTCACTGTGCCAGGATATCCCTTACACGCAGGTGTTGATTCAGCTCTCACACTGCCCCTGATGCTGGCTCATGAATGTAACTTGCAATGGGTCTGTTGCATTATTAAGAAAACAGCACAGCACCTTGAAGGGGCAACGGTTGCACTTTGTTCAACCATTATATATATATATATATGACATGTACTTAATTTCCCTATGTTTACTATATCTAGTCGTGGTGTAGAGCTCTTGATGATGTTGATTTTCACATATTTCCAGACTTTTCTGTGAATTGTTTTGTAGAGCATACCTAAAATATTCAAAAGTAAATGCTGCTTGGGAAGCAGAAATACATTGACGCAATGCTACTTGACAGGCTATTGGCTGGCATTTGTAAAGCAGCCCGTCCAGAGGCACCATTTATTTTTCTTGGCACTGATTGGCTGTACTACCAGGAGTAGAGCTAAGGAAAACTGTAGATGTTAGCTTCTGTGGTAGTGCTGCTAACACAGTTTCCACTGCGTGTATAAATGTATATTTGGTGGTTGAATTATTAAAATGGAAAATTGTAAAAGGTTTTAGAGAGGATCTCAAGTATTTGTGAATTTTACCTATTTGTGGCCAACTCTGGTCCCTAACCTCAGTCAACACAGGAGGTCAGCTGCATCTAGCTCCATCCATCTTCCTATAAACTCTAACCTTGTTTGTCCTCAAAAACAAGCATGCTACCACTTCCATAGGATATATGGAACATATGTTTAATTTTTGTCTTTGTGGAAAAAATAAAATACTAATACACATGTGATAAATAATTCTTACAACTTAAATAAACAATGCGTATATTATGTTGCCAGCAGGATGAGTAATTTTCAGTCTGTCTTTTAAAAAGCCATTGTGTTTTCCACAATTGATTTATGTGTTAGATAATTTACATAATTCTATGAACCCTGCTATTTTTACTTAAGGTTATTGTTTCATTAGAATCTCATATTGGCTCTTGCTTTAAAAAACTGTAACCTATAACTCTCCATGAATCTGTGGCGTATGACGCATTACTCTTATGTGTGCACTCGCAGATTCATCTTTGGGTTTGTTTTGTGGTAATGCTCCGTCTTGAAACTCAGCCTCAGCAAATTCCATACAAATTTTAAAACCTTTGTTAAAAAAAAAATTATAAGGGAGCCTGACTTCAGCTATTATGTGGAAATTGAGCCACTCCACTTGCTACTGGTGTATTGCTAAACTATTTTTGTCGGGTGGCAGAGTTATCCATTGACTGCTGTTGTGTAGAAGAAGCTGCAGCTCAAGGCTTCTCTCTCAGAAGACATACTTCTGAATAAAAGCGAAATGGAGAGGGTAACGATTTCTGTCTCGACTCGATGAAACATGCTGTTACATCAGTTCTGTCACTAGCAATTACAGCAAACTAGGGATGCACGATATTGGATTTTTGGCTGATTTGCCATGTGCTGATATGCTAAAACTCATTTGACCAATAACTGATACCAATACTAATATTTTTTTTCATATACCTACTTACTGAAACTATGTCTTTCTCTACTGTGAAATTAAAATACTGCATTATCTTTGTTACTTTAGCCTGTTATCAAATGCAAATGCTAAAGACAAAGAGAACATATGTAAACTTTTAACTTTAAAGAAACTAATAAAACCTCATAAAAATGTGGCATTATTCTAGTATTGAGCTAAAATAATAAAATTTTTTTCACCTAGCAACGAGAAGAAACATATATCTAGTTCCAAATAAATATTAGGTTGTCCTCAGATTCTAAATTACCTTTAGGTGTGAGTGTGTCCAGATGTCTCTGTGTTGTCCTGTGATGGACTGGCGAACCCTCTAAATTGTACCCTGCCTCTCACTCTGGAGATAAGGCCCCAACTTCACACAAAGAGAAAGCAGTTATGGAAAATGGATAGATGTATGTATGCCCATGCTTATCACCAGGCTATGGACAAGTTTGAATATCTGACATTTAAAACCACATCCTTTTGCAGCAAGATGCGGCTCAAAAGTAACTCTCGCAAAACTTTTAATCTCACTTCTGCCACCTTTTTGTAACTGCTTGTCTCCTGAAAAGAAAGAAAGTCCTTTTGTCTCCGTCTCTTTCCCTCCCGTTTCTCTTTTTTCCACATTTCTTGCGCTCTCTCTCTCTCTCTCTCTATTTTATCTCCATCTCTCTCTCATGGGGAAGGTGATAACGGTAATGCTGAGGATTTCTCTTTGGTCCACAGCACAGTGTCGCAGCCGCAAATGATTGGCAGCCAGGTATCACCACAATAGAATCAAATCAGCTCTGACAGTATGTCAACTCAACTGAGAAATTCAATTTGTGATGATTTGTAAACAGCAATGCCTAGAACGCGTCAGTTAGGCTGCAGAGTACCCTTAAAGGAGTGGTGAGATGTTGTTGTCTTTCTCCAACTTATAAATCAAACCTCCCCAATTCTTCGGTGCTGGGTGAGATAAACCTCAAGCTGTTTTTCTCCTTCCCCGCGCAGCCGGGAATATGTAAATATTTGTAGTTTTTACTTTATGTAAGGTGTTCATGTCTGCTAATAATCCAGCGGCGTTGAAGTCCAGCCCGGTCTGACGGGGGTGCATGGGGAAAAGAGGCAGCTCGGGAGATGTAGCCCTGAATATTTCATCGAGGGGGTGGAGAGCCCTCTGCTCGCAACGACTTCTTTAGCTGGAACTTCAAACGGCGGCCGGTTTCCCCATCTGTTTCAGCTCGAATACATTTACATTTCCTCCCCGCGAGGGACACTGGAGGCCTTAGTTAGCTCTTACTGGATTTGAATATCACTCTCCAAGGTTAATAGCCGTTTCTGTAGCTGATGTGGTGCTTTGGCTCTCTCAATTATTTAGACTGGCTGCAGTCATTAGGAACTGTAACCTGCCTCCGAAATGAGGAATGCAGTTAGTGAATATGGCTGTACTACCTGCAAAACTTCTACTCTTATTCTGGTTTAGGAGCACAGAGAAAAACCTGATTTACATTGAGAAGTCATTCAACTCTACTTACGCTAGGTGTTTAACCACTTACTGTTTTAGTGGTCTGATGTTAGGCCATCTGCTGCTTAATCTAATTCCAGCGTGTGTGGAAAAGTGCTGTATAGAAGTAGATGTGCATCCAAATCTCTGTTAGAAATTCTTGAATTTTTGTTGATTTCAAACCAGACAGGGGCAGTATGAGAATCTACATAGCATGTTATCTTCATGCTTTGTAGGGTCTTTACCGGTACTTCATACCCTGGCTATTGCCTTCCTACACAACTCTGATCGATTCTGATCTCCATTCAGTACTCTGTCTGGGATTTCTCCCATTGATCTCGATATTTCCAAGTGTCCGTTCTGCTGTAGAAATGTAGTCTGCTACAGTTGTAGTTTTAGCAATGCTTCCAAATATTAAATTTACATTAACAGCTGTTTTGTTCGGCTGGGCACTTGTCTATTCGCAGTTGAGGATGGCTGTTTGCAGCGCACGCAATTTCTGGTAAGCATCATAGCGTCGAACTGGCGCATTGCATACTTCTCTTGCAAAAGTTAGAGATTGGGTAAAATATCCACACCTCCAGCAAGCAATTGTTTCTCAATAGACAAAGGTTCAGACCCTCTGAATGAAGAGGCTGGTTTTTACCAGGCTGAGTTTTCAGTTTCCTCCCTTATTCCCAAATTACATGCTTTGTCAGTCGATCTCTCTTAATGACCTTCAGTAGTGTATGTGCATGTCTGTCCTATGTTTCTCATGTGTTGCCCATGTGGACCATCATTTCAGACTGACTTAATTTAAATCACTTTTCTACATTCTAGATATGGCAATTACTAAAGAGAGCCACGTTTATGGGTTAGGGGCTGCAGGACATCAGCAATTTTACATAATTGGGATTTTTTATCACAACATATACCGTATTTTCCGGACTATAAGTCGCTCCGGAGTATAAGTCACACCAGCCATAAAATGCATAATAAAGAAGAAAAATCCATATATAAGTTGCACCGGAGTATAAGTCGCATTTTTTGGGGAAATTTGTTTGATAAAATCCAACACCAAGAACAGACATGTCATCTTGAAAGGCAATAAAAATAGAATAGAGGCAACAACAGGCTGAATAATTGTACGGTTTGCTAACGTTACATGACAAACAACGAACTGAGAACGTGCCTGGTATGTTAACGTAACATATTAAGTTATTTAATATGTTAAATAACTTAATATGTTATTTATAACTATAGCATAAATAACATGCTAACAAGTTTACCAAACCATCCGTGTCACTGCAAATCACTAAACGCAATGAAATCTTCGTCCTGTGTCGCTTGTAAACAACTCCGCTAACTTCTTCTACCTTTCCGAA
>CAEFZX010022514.1:0-30038 GCA_903066825.1 Alfaro cultratus | reverse complement strand
CACTGAGCCCAGATATGATTTTTATTCTCATGCCATCATCAGCTTAGAAGATATTCAATTAATGGCTATGATTTAGCTCGTGTCATTATTCAGCATGTTGTGAGATTGTCCCGCGAGATTCAACGGTCAGCAGCTCTGTCCTCAAAGGACATGTCTCATTTTCTCAAGAGTCTACTGTTTATTTTCCCTGCAAAGACTCTGCCTGCTGTTTACTCAATTCTCTGTTTAGTTGGCAAAAGAACGATTTGTACTATCATTATTGTTTTGAAATGAAGCACTTTCTCCAATCTTCTCTGGCTTGGTTAGAGGTCCTGTGATTTTGAACTTTTTATCTGAGGTATGCATGCAAAAATAATGGCGTAATATAAACAGAACTGAGAAAGACCTCCTTTGCGTGTTCATGTTTACCTTTTTGTCTTTTTTTAGAATAGCAAAGTGTCAGACAATGGCAGGTGAGAAATGGCATTGGTCTAAATGGAGGCCTAGACTAGTCTCATGAAAAGATTACATTCCTTGTTATTTTTTATTTTTCTTTTTCCAACAAAAATAGTACCCTACAGCACACATTTCTCTTTGTGCTGAATTTAAATTACAACTTATTAGTATATATTTAAAAATAATATAAATACATTACTTGCAAAAAATTGAATGGCAAATGTTTACATTGTACTTGCATTTTAGATTTTTACACAATGTTATATGTCAATGTTTATTAACCTTATATTTTACTTAATTTTTTACATTTATGAATTATTTGTATGGTGCCTATAAGCATTTTTGAATTTTTTTCTATAAATTACTACATGTGGAATATGTGGAACTTCAAGTAGCATAAATACCCTTTTCTCTTTTCCACATCTATTTTTTACATGTTAATATATAGATATTTTTTTTGCTGTAAAGGCTATTTCTTTACCCTTTCTTCTGCTCGCTTAGTGGAATTTTTTTGCTATAATCCAAGACCACACATTTTCATTCTGAAAAAAAAAAAGGATTTCTCGGCTTTTGTTCTCAAAACTTTCAATACTTTTGCTCACATTTTCATTTTGAAAGTATGTTTTTCAGACCTCCCAAGTGCTACCGTATGAACATCCTGCCTCTTGACTTTAAGTCATAAAGTATGTGTAATGAATCTTCTGCATTTCATTGAAAGATTGTGTTTCAACTTGAAAAAAAAAAAAAAAAACAGGCATATGAACCTATCTTTTGGCAGGATGAACCAGATTTGCAAAGGAGGTACACGTAAAGAAGATGGAATAAATTATTTTTCATATTTATAAATATTATAGATGTACTATTTCTCTTGATTACATTTATAGTTTTGGTCATATTTACTTCTTGACTCCATTATTTCAAACAGTGTGAAAACAGTTGCACCTATACTTACTTAAACTGTGTTTCACTATCTTAAAGAGGTCTGAAAACCAAGCACAAAGAACATCAAGGCTCATGCAAGGCACACTTTCTCTGTTCACATTACTTAGCCAAAACAGCTGCTGTACTCTTATTTCTTTTTCCAGGGACAATGAAATGTATATGTGTGTGGATATATCTTCTGTGTTTACATGTGTGGCTGTCTGCATGTGTGGCTGTGGGCTGCTCTACCACATGTGAGTGTGTTTTATGGTTCCAGAGGGAGTTAAGGTTAATGCAGTAAAACAACCTTCCTCGTGCCCAGTGTCTGCTTAAAGAGTGGATTTACTGTGCATGTAGTCAGGAAAAGGTTTAGAGCAAACGGCTACGGTGAAGGGTGACGTTCTTTTCAGTGGTTTAGGTTGTTATGGTATGAGTTCTCATTTCAAAGCCGCTGACTTTCATTAAGAGATGCAGTTGCTTTTATACAAGTTTTATTTGCATGCTACAAGAGATGATTAATCAGCGACACCAAGAAAGAAAGAGAATTTATGATGATATCCTAAACAATACATAAGCTCTTAAATATTCTGCCTTATTTTATCAACTCTTAAAACTCGTCAAGATTTTTTTATTTTTTTTCCAAAATGTTTGAGGTGAATTGTTTTGAGAAATACTGTCAACTTAAATTTCCAGAGAATAAAAAAGTAACGTGATCCACGGGTGGCAAGTATGGTCTGAAAAATATCTCATGTTAAGAAGTACACTGAAGTAACCAGATAATGATATAGCAAAATGGTAAAGAGGTCTCATTATACATTTCCCTGGCACATAGTGACATTTTATAGCACAGTCAAGTAATTATGTTACCTTCAATTTTTATAAATATGCCGTATATATTAGACATAACTTAGCAGATGCCTTGAAATTGGCTTCTTTCTAATCAAAGGAAACTCTAAACAAATGAGGTTTTAGCCTTTATTTAAAGGAACTCAGTGTTTCAGCAGTTTTGCAGTTTAGCTTATTCCAGATTGGAGGAACATAGAAGCTGCATGGTGCTTCTCCATATTTGGTTCTGCTTCTGGAGATGCGGCGTAGACTAGAACCAGAAGACCTCAGTGGTCTGGAAGGTTGATAAAATGACAACGCAACTTTAATGTATTTTGGTGCTAAGCCATCCAATGATTTATGAAATAAGAAAAGTATTAGAACTGGGGTGATGTGCTCTACATAACTGCAATTGTGTTGTGACTATCACAATATATTAACATTTGTTTGGTTTTATTGGGTGTGTTGCTGCCAGTCTTTGTCTGGTTGCTCTTGAAAAAGAGATTGTCATCTCAATGAGACATACATGGTTAAATAAATGTTGCATATATGTATATATATATACACATTTATCATTGCATGTAAAAAAAAAATGCACATAAAATTTACCTGTCCATTTATTTAATCTTTATTCAAACTAAATCCTCATTTTCAGGGTAGACCTGTTTCAATATATGAAAAAAACATCTTTTTTTTAAATATAAAGTCTGTACCATTTAATAATTAAGTATTTGTTCTACTAAAACTGTAGGTTCATCTAACAATTTGCAAAGATTGTGCTGATCAGAATTAATTAAATTGATATGAATTGCAAAACCAGAGGTAAAAAATAAAAGTATTGTGAAGTCCAGTTGGCTCTTACACGGTACAATGACTCATCTCTATAGATAAAGCAGTGCTGGCACTGATCATTTTAAGGACCTATTCAGTCAAGCACAGAAAAGCCATCACAATCTGTCTCTTTTGCTAATTGAAGAACACTTAACAACACTGCCTCAAGGCTTTTAAGCCAATGAGACGGCATTGATTTTTGTCCCTTTTTCTTCAAAGATCCTGCTTTCATCTCCCCTCTGCTGCAAGGTTTAATTGCTCACAGGAGATATTTGCTACCATTGCCAAATGTGCACACGTGCGCTTACCTCCATGATGGAGTGGAATGTTCTAAATTTACTGTCAGCCCTTGAGGCACTAAATCACTCATTGTAACTGTTTTTACATCATCACATCTCTGTCTTTATGTACACCTTTGCATTTACTTTAGTTACTTATCTGACAACCAAAATGGCATTCTCTATCTGAGACAGATCCCAAACATCTCATAGTTCACTTGCTTTTAATACTTTCAAATTTGTAGGTGTCAGCGAGGGATTTGCAAGCCACCCTGTAGCTTCACCCACACATTCATACATTCTCCTTGCTTAGCAGGTGTGTGTGTGCTGTGCTCTCTCCACAGGTGGACAAGGTGTGTGGCCTGTCTACACGGGAACCCCCAGGCATGTGGTCTATGAGACCAGAGGTCACAACCTCTTCCACAACCTTAACTTCACCTTCTCCATCTACCTCCTCCTCCTCCCATATTTTACCAGTAGAGAGGCTAGCAAGGTTTGACTACTTAAAAAGGTAGGAAAAAGCTTTGAGTTAATGTGAAACAAACTTAAGAAAGGCTTGCCTATCTACCTTATGTCTATATTCACTGTACTGTTCGATTTGTCTTAGATTAATGGGTTGGATATTATTGATCCAAAACTATTACAGCTTCCGTCACTTCACACTGCTCTCCAGTATTTAGTTGGAGTCAAACGCATACACACAGACAAAGTAACTGCTCTCCAGCACCACCCATACTCCCCACCTGGTTCCTGGAGCAACCATCATGTGCCCACAGCAGCTGGTAGGCAGGCGGAGCCTTGGTAAGATTAATCTTGACAGACCACACAATTTCCTGTTTACCCAGACGACCACACCACCAGCACTGCATGCCAGCCAGTGCCGCATTGGAAAGCACACACAGATGAAGTAAAGCACTGTTGAGTGCTTGACCTCGTCCCACTCTGTGAATCGCTGCACTGATGCCAAGCCTAGCTGTCACGGCTGGCATGGCACTGCCACTGCCGTTCATAGCAACACAATCCAGTTCACCCGCTTGTTGCCAGCTCTGACCAGAGCTTGTGTGAGCCCTGAAGACTTCAAAGCCACAGCAGCAAAAGAAGAATAGTGGTTGGAAAATGTGAAAGATGATAGAGCCTAGCATTTTTATTTTTTTTTGTACAAAGTAAATCAAAACATCCATCAGTACTTTGTCTTAATTGTGCATTTCAACTGTTCGCACATGTGCTGATATCTGTTTGAGTGGATTTGGTGACTATAATATGAATTATGCTCCATTTTCTGTTTTATTTTCCTGTTATTTTGGTTGAAATTGGTTATTAATTCATATTTGATTTGACAAGTCTCTGCATGTGCATAAATAATCATTTTCTACCACAGTCAGTTGAGTGTACTTTGTTCATCTTCCCTTCATCCCCTGTCATGCCAACCTTTTTTTTTTCTGTGTATCTCTCCATGCCCCCTTTACACCTCCCTGCATCCTCCTGCTTCCAATTCCCATAATTCCCAGTCCATTCCCTCTGAAGCCCTCCAAGATCAATAATCCTAATCTGAGAACACTCTCTAGGTAAGCATAAACCCAAGGCAACGTTTTTCCTTATTTATTTATTTATTCAATATTATGAGATACCTGCAATAGAAGCAGTTTCTTTCAAAATAATTTTTTTCAGTTTGGTTACATTCTAAAGACAAAAAGTTTTTGTTCCATTGTTTGTGATAGACTAACCTAAAGGATATGAAAAAAATGTATGATGCATTTCTTTTCAGTAACCCTGAAACCCTTACATAAAATTTAATGCAACCAATTGGCTTGAGAAGTTTGCTTGATAGTTAAAGAGTCCATCATGTGTAATTATGAACAAATACCATCAGGGACACACCAAACATGTTGAGGATAAAGGATAAAGTTGTTGACACATTTAAACCAGAGTGGCGTTTCACAACAATATCTCAAACTTATTAGTTTAAGTATTTCTCAACTCAGATTGAAATCCTTGCCCATTATTCTTTGCAAAATAGTTAAAGTTCAATCTGATTGGATAGATTGTTTTTGTGACCAAGAGTCATTAGCTCTTGTACAGATTTTCAATTGGCTTTTGGTCTGGACTTTCAGTTCACTATTTTAACACACAACCCTTGATCCATTGTAAGTCAGTCTGAATCTCTAGCACCTTTTCTATTGGAAGCAAACCTTCACTCCAGTCTCAAGTCTTGTGCACCCTCTAATGTTTTTTTTCCCACCAGGATTACCCTGTTTTTAGCTCCACCTCCCATCATTTCTGACCTCCTTTATTTTCCCTATTGAATAAATTACTCACACAACATGATGCTGCCACATATTTCACTGGGAGGATAAGATTTTGGAGATTATTTATGCTTTTAGTTCCATAACACCACATTTTGTGTTTAGAATTAAATGTGCAATTTCAGAAATGGATTCAGAGTCACATTTGTTGACCAAGTTTGTGCACAAACACACAGTGAATATGGAAATTCTTAATGTACAGAAATTTGAAATTATATTTCCACTTGATGGAGAAAATAAATATTTGAGAAATACTGATACTTTCTTTTGACTGTGGGTCTTTCTTGCCAATTTTTAATAATGATCAAACTTGTGGAGTGCATAAGAAATAGTTGCCCTGTCAACAAGTTACCCCGTCGAAGATGTGGATTTTTGCAACTTGGGTGTGCTCAGAGTTAGTATAATGCCTTGTTGTTTTGGTTACGCCATTTGATTTTTTATTTTTAGATGATAATTTGAATAATACTCTTTTAGTTGTTTAAAGTTTGTGTTGTTTTATTACTTTGCCCTTCATAAAAACCTTATTCAACCTCTCGTGGTAGGTCAGTGACGCAGTTGGTTCACAAATGTTTGTTAAAAAATGTACACATATTAGGTGAAATCGGAAGGAAAATAGTTGTAAGAGCTTTTATTTAGGGTCTGAGTAGTGGAGAATAGAAACAAAAGCACTTTTTATTCTATCAGTAAAATAATTAGAAAACTATCAAACAGGTTCTATGCACTTCAGATTTTGCACTTGAAATATAAACTATGAAAGAATTCAGGAAACATTATTTGAATTTTGAAACACATCATATCCTCCTTTGTCTTCATTGGCTTCTTATTATGGGCTTAGACAATGTGAGTCGGGTCAAAAAGTTCTGCCTTTGCTTAGCAAAAGATGACAGTAACTATATTGATAACATCTGTTGGCAGATCTGGTGAAGCACTACACAGTGCAACTAAAAAAATGTGCTGATGCAGTCACATTCAGGGGCTGTCCTTTCTGCCACTGTCAATATCATCACTTGTATTTATCACATGCATCCCTTGTCAAAAAAATATTAAACTAGTGTTTGTTGTTACTTCAACTATTCCAGAGCACAATGGCAGATATTGAGGTTCTTCGTGGTATAATCTTGCAGATGACTCTTTATAAATTCTGTTTTAAAATTTTAAGTTATTGCTACATATTAATAATAATCATTCTATTGACGCTCCGTTTTTCCAATAGGGAGTTCTTAGGGCAACTGCAGCGCTATAAATCCTTCTTCAATGCATTGCCAGAGACGCTGTGTGAAGGGGAGTATATAGTGGACGACTCCACCTGCTGGGGCGGTGATGGTGTCGTAGAAAGGTAAGAGAAATCTTTCTAGTCTCTCCATTGTTTGCATCACTGATTAACTTGTGTTTTCAGCGGCAAAGCACAAACCTACTTTCTATGTTTGACACAAAAAAATAACATCACATGAGGTATAACTTCTAATATATGATTTACTTTTTTTAAAAGTTAAATGCTTAACAGCTAGCTGTGACAATATTTTTTTTTTTACATCTTGATTTGAGAGGTCAGGGAGGAAGGTTTGAAAATTGTCAGGCTGAGAGTCAGTGTGACTGGCTGCTGTTAATCACTGCGCAAATAAGGAAGTTATTATTATCCATCTCCCTATTGACTGAATGCTGGCAGGACAAAAAGTCATAAGGCTCTGGTTTTCTTTGTGTTTGTGTCAGTGATTGAATTATTTTCTGCTGAGATTTTTATTTTGTGCTGATTTATAGATGTAGCCTTGGAACTGTTTTCCTGCTGATGGTTTTGGGTGCATCTCTAAGAGACCAGAGGGCTTGCTCAGTGTGTGGCTCTCCTGCCTCTCACTCAGCATATGAAAAAAATTATGCCAATTACTGAGCCAACTCAAATCTGTAATTGATTCTGAATTCTGGATCAGTTTCTTAAACACTCTTGAAACTACCTCCACAGCTATAACAAGGTCACACTATCCAATTTTTAACAACCACAATAACTTCAGTTCAATTGGTACTGCCAGAACACACAGAAAAATATACAGATCCCATGGATTCATTTTCCCCTTGTGTGCGTGTGCGTGTGTGTGACTTTATCATTTTGCCCTTGTTTAACATCCGGGTTTGGCCTGGCTTTACTTATGTACTTGGTAAGACAATGTGCTCAGAAAGAGATGCACTGGATCTCTTGGCTTTTATTGTGTTTAGTGACTGGTTACAATTTCCCCCTTTTCCCCCTCATTCTCCTCCACTTCTTAAATGGAGGAGAATGAATATTTGCAAAAGTATTCATGGCCCTTGGCCTTTTTTATCCTTTCCTTTACTCTGGTGCCCCTAAATAATGTTGTTTTGCTTAGGTTTATGTGGTTTGTAAAACAGCATTAGTGAGGACACAGCATTATGGAGTTCAAGGAACATATTATTTAGGTCATGAATAAAGTCGTGAAAAGTTTTAAAGATGAGGTCAAGCTATAAGACATCTCAATCTTAGGACATCTCACAGAACATTGTTCAATCCTTCATTTAAAAACGGAAATAGTATGGTAATAATCACAAATTTACCAAAACACAGCTGTCTACTTAAACTAACAGACCTGGCAAGAAGAACAATAGTCAGAGAAGTAGCTATGTGACCTATGGAAACTCTGTTCTTGCAGACATCCACAGCTTAGGTGGGTAGATCTGTTCCTCTGTCAATAATTAGCTCTGTTTTGGAGGAGTGGTAAGAAGAAAGCATTTTGAAAATAAATCCAGTATTTAAAAATTTGCCTCTAGCCATGTTGGGGACACAAGAAACCATTGAAGAATGGTGTTCTTGTCAGGTGAGTTCAGAACTAAACTACTTGCCTTTGTGCAAGAAAAGTTTGTAGTGTGGAGGATAACTCATACTGTAAATAACCAAAGTATCCCAGTGGTGAAGTATGGTGGTGGCAGGGGTATGCTGTGGAGATGCTTTTTCTTTGTCAGGGTTTATACTTTTGCAAGGTACTCTATTGAACATACTACCAGTTAACTGGGCCTATGGCAATATTTTAGTACACAGTGATAAAAATATTATATCTGTGTTGGAAATTTGTGATTTTAAAACCTATAAAGAAGGGAGAATGGGGCATCTACATTTATTTATCAACTTCTGCAAAAGAGAAATACAGCAAGTTCCCTCCTTTGTCTTTATGAACAACCAGCTGTGAATTGAGTTTGTGTCATTTACTCCCAAGTGTGTTGGTTTTTCATTAACTGTACTACAGAGCTGTAACAGTGTTATCACACACTCCCTGCTGATTGCTAGGTCACTGCTTGTGGTGTCAAGTGTTTCTGGTTTGAATGAGAAAACAGTGCCCCACTGAGACATTTGGCAACACCCACAAGCCTTGCTCCTTCAGTTACTCTCTTTCCCTGTATCTGACTCTGTTGGCATTCATGACAGAGAAAGGAGGACAGAGCAGGGCATGATAAAAGAGTCGTCATTTTGGTGCCGTGGTGCCCCCTTTGCGTTGGGGTGCCCCTGATGAGGCAAGTATGTTGGAGTGAAAGTGTGGAGGGGGGCCTTGGCAACATAAAGACCCATTGTGGAGTCAGTAGAGTGGGGCACAGTCCCGCTGTGGAGACCCCCAAAGCGTGGAGGGGGAACAAAGGCCCTCCTATGAGTCTGCATGGGAAAGACACGGACATCACTGCCATAACTTCTCCCACTGCTTGGACCTTTCTTGGGAAAGCTACGTCAGAACAGCAGCAATACAACCAAAAGAAGCAATGGTGTTATGCAAAAACAAGAAACACATTAGGAAGATTTTAATGCAGCAGAGACTAACAAACCACATCAGTGGAAACAGATCCAAAACAGGGATGCAAAGGTGTGAGTCCACGCCAGTCCTCCAATGACATGCTGGTTTTCCCTAAGCAAGAGATGTATCAATTCACATGGGATCCATAAGCTTATGAACAGCTGGGAGGTTTTTCACAAGGGCTCAGATGAGGAGCATGCATCCGCAGACAGACGCACAATTTAAACTTCAAAGCACATGAAAGACTTTTGAGGTTGAAATCCCCTTCTTCTCTTCATTCAACATTTGATGACAGAGTTGTGAACGGTGTGCCAGCAGCTGTAAAGGGCATCTCAACATCTGTTGACATCTCTCAGCATTTACACCATCATACGTATTTTTTTGTGTGTTGCATGTTTTCAGGAAAATCAGGATCAAAATGATGACATTCCATTTTTAAATTAGTGAGTTTTTTTTTTTGTTTTTTTTTTTAATTCTGTTGATTTTTGGAACAAATTATGACTTATAAATTGAGCCAGTTCCTGCCTTTTTGAGGCACTTTGGTAGTAGCAGTGTTTATTTTTAACTAATCCTATAGATGTAAAAATTCTAAAGACAGTTTTGTCATTCCCGTCTCAGCTTTGAAGTACTATGCGTGTCACTTTGGATGAGATGGCATTTCACATAGTGCTTTTGCATGGTGACAGGGTGCAAATCTAACAGTTTTTTGCTGTATCCAAACAGGACATTATTCTTTTGCAGTAACATTAAGCAAAATAACTATTTCATTTTGTTTTCCATGTTAAACTATCAACTGACATAAAAAGGGTGAAAGTTAAATGCTCACTGAGTCCCCCCGCCTCCAATTAGCACTTGGAAATACCTGGTTACTGAAAAGTGCTATGCAAATAAAATTGGATTGATTTAATTGATTGATTGATAAATATTTCCAAAAGTATCTAATCAGAAAGTTATTCATTTGAATTATGCAGTCATCTTCTTTGCTTTGTTGATGTGAAAGATGTGATGAATGTTCCCACACTATGGCACAAAGCAGTGCGCATGTTCTCTCTCTGCACTTGGCTGCTTGCCCTTCTCTGATACAAATGTACAGTCATCAGAGTATTTCTACAGATAACATGACTTACTTGAGCTGGATGTTTGAGGTGTACAGAGTGAAAAGGAATTGTGAAAGTAATGTCCCCTGAGGTGTTTCTGTCAGTGTTTTGAAAGGCATCCAAAGCACATGATCCTTCACCGGGTTCATGTTAAGGTTGAAGAGTTACTGAAGAATCCCAAAGAGTTTGTTCATATTTGCCGTAAGCGAATGGGACCAAGACCTTTTGGACCTGCAGCCTTGTTCTGGTTCAATTTCACCTCTTCACCTGGGACTGACAGAAAAACATGGGAGAGGAAGAGACCCCAGGCTCATCTGCTGATTTGATTGAAGACAAAGATGCAGAGTTAAAAAATATCCATGACTGATGTTAAAGATAAATCATTAGAAGTATGACAGGAAGGCTCAGGATCAAGAGAGGACCAAGTTGGCTTTGGTTGTTCCTGAACTGATTATATTGAAGAATGTGTTGGTATCGTCCAGACTACCATTTCTCTCCCTGTTTTCCTGGGTGTCACACTCCTGGAGGATATTTTAACACTCGCATGAAAAAGTGAGGCAGGTGACGGGATCCAACACTCAGTCTTTTCACAGTTTTAAATTGCCACCATTCAATTTCTCCAGACCTGCTGTGTCTGCGCTGAACCTGCTTGCCTCGTCTTTCTCTCCCATTCTTGGTGTTCGTTGAAACACAACGCCAGCTTTCAGTGAGGCCAGCTGATCTAACATCAGGCTCTAACATTACCCATTATGATCAGTAGAATGGTTTAACACCCCCCTCCCCCCACACACACACTCTTCTCCTTGTTCCTGTTCAGTATTCTCAATAGTCTGTTACAAGCAAACAAACAGTCTTCATCATAACAATTATCCAAACAGCAAGTAGAGGAAAGACTCTTCCTTCAAACTACAAAATTTTTCTCAGTTTCAATGACTTTTTAAAAGGGGAGTCAAAACAAAATTTGCAACGGAGTTATTCCAATAACCTGCCACCTTATGAAAAGGTAGAGGTCTAGAATACAGTAGATTACATTCCTCTGAGTATTTTGATCTGTGAGAGGGAAACATTTATTATACAAATTAGCAAGTGGTTATTTTCTTTTTTCTTTCTTAATGTTTATGTATAATGTGAGACTGATGTTCAGAGTAATTTGACACTTCAACAATGTAGAATTTTAATTTATTCTAAGATTGCTCTGTACATTCTGGTGTGTTGCACATATGTGATCTTCAGAACGAATTAAAAAATTAATAACTCAGCACTCCTCTTTGGGGTTGAGTCCAAAGACTTGAGATTAAGACAAAGAGATGGTCCACAGACAATACAGCAATGCAAGTGCTTCTGAATGCCTTGCATTTTTATAAGGTTATGACAGTCCATTTGTTTATCATTTCGACATCTGGAATCTATTCCGCTCATTGTGAGGAGAAGCAGGAAGAACGGTGCACTGGGCACCCCTCACACTCCACTCCCTTCTGTTCTGTCAAGTCATACGTTTTGTCTCCCCCAGCTTTTCTATCAGTCTCCTGGGTTCAAAGGAGCTTAGTTAAAAAATTTGAGAATTCATCAAAATGGCTTGCATAAGTTGAAAGGATAATAAATTAGTGTATATTTGTGGGAGAAAAAAACATTTAACGCTCAAAACTTTAAGAGGTTTTTTCTTGTATTTTGAAACATTAAATGTCTGCTCGGTCAGATAGGTGCTTGAGCAAAGAAAAAAGAAAACATTGAATTGGAACAAGGAGCAGCTGACATGATATGTCACATTTTAGGACTGAAGCCAACCCCTTTTTGTTCAACTTTATGATTAACCTCTTCAGTATTTTTATCTGTCCTTTCTGAATTTCTCCTAGACTTGTTTTTGGATTACAGTTTGTGGCCAGTTCCTTTCCCATAACCCTGCACAAGAGTTTAGGGCCTTAGTTTAACCCTCCAAATTGGACTCTTGGACTGTGTGCGTGTGTGCCTGGGTGTGTGCCTGCGTGTGCGAGCCGGCGTGTGTTTGTCTGTGTAATTGAAGAAAGGGAAAAATAGCAGTGATCACATTTCAGTGTGTGACTTATTTATTTTTCAGTGCTAACATGTTTGGACTGTGAGTTTGGATTTATGACATTTATAAATGGTAAAAAATGATTGCAGAAGATGTGTTTGTGTTGTTGATGTGCAACGTGCCCCATTATGCACTCCTTTGCAAATATGTTACTTGTCACATTTCTCTCAGTAATGAGTGCTTTGTGTATTTCAGTTTCCCGATGTTTATGCCTTTCTGCACATTTTTGTGAGGTTGCCTTCTAGCTCGTTTTATTCTCATCATCTCATTTGTGCAAGCAAAAGGTTTCCAGCTTCTCCTATAATGTTGTGTCCTTAGACGGTGGAGTGGGTTGAGCTCATATAATTAAAGTGCCACAATAGACTGGCATGTTTTATGACAGCAGTTTATATTGGACAAGGTAAACTTGACTCACCAATCGCTGCCCACTGGAAAGACATCAAACTCAAATTGGAAGAGGAGGATGGGAAGTGGAGCAATTTGGGAACAGGAGGGATAATAAAAGTGTCAATCAAACAAGAAACGCTGATTTAAAATCTGGAATAGATGAGAGACGTATGTCTGCGGCAGAGGGACGTAGTAGTTTTAAAAGAGTTATCTTTCTTTGTGGCTTTATGCCTCAATGATCCTATTTGAACTCTTTTAGCTTTTGGTGGCCAACCAGTGGTAGTCTGTATATCAATGTTCTCTGTGTATGTGTGAGAGGTGTGTGTTAGCCTTCTAAACATTTCTGTTCACTGTTACACAAATTGTGAAGCATTCTGTCAATAAACTAAGAGCAACACTTCCAAATGTGCCGCACTTAATGTCAGTTGCTGATAATGTGCAGAGTTTTAAGCTAAATTGTCAGTGGATGAAAATATTTGATGAACCACCACAGCTATGTGGTGAAGTGATTGCTGGTTCTTGGCACACAGTCTATGGTGCTTGTCATGAATTAAAACTGTCTCTGCATGTCTGGTCTCTTAATTGATGTTTTAAGTGTTCCAGTTTGTTCACTAGCTCTACATCTGTGTATTATAAAATGATACTGTAATCATTACTTAAAAAAAAACAAAAAACATGAAAGTCATTGCACCCCTTTAAGTAAAAAAATCTCCTTTGTTCAAAGAGAATGCCTTAAGAGCAATTTGCACCTTCGACCCTTGTCAAATCATTTTAACATACAGTTGGCTTTTTGTTGAGCAAAGTAAACATCTAAATAATTAGATGTTTTGATGTCCAGATCAAGATCTCTTATTTTTGACCTATTTTTAAATATCTATGGCAATTTCTTGGCTCTGCCCGTAATCTCTGTGCAAATTACATCAGTATCTGCCTTAAAGACTGAGTTTTTGTGATGTAGCTCCAGATTATCAGTGGCATACATCTGACCGCCGTTTTGAAAATTTTCTGGAGGCAATCCTGTTCTGCAGAAGCCTGGTAAAGAACTATTCATTGGTTTCAGGGGTGTTGAACCAGGGAAACATTCAAAGTATGCAGGACACCGACCCTTGAGATCTGACTTTGTACAGTCACTCACACAGTGTGAACATTTCTAATTTACAAATCTCGGCTCCGACTTTACGTTAGGAGCCTGCATTCCTTCTCTTGATGGATACAGTGAATGAAAATGAGTTGTGATTTAGAGTTGACAGATTTTTGACCCAAAAGCTGATGAAGATTGAGGGATGCAGTGTTTACATATACTTTGGAATTTGAGGCCAATGGTGAGCTCTGGTCAAGGTTCTTGTGTGCTTTTAGTGTAAATGTGCATATAAGGTTAAACTTTCACCGTGTGGTATTTATCAATAAAGTGAGAATCTTAACAGGCGGGTGGTTAGGGTCAAGCTGAAGTTTTAAGTTCAAGTCCAAGTTTTTACACAACCCACAGGAAAAAGAATGTGAGTTTTAAAACGAAAATGAATGACAGGCATGGGAGGGGAGAAGAAAAGCCAACAACTCAACTTCTGTCGAAATAACAAAAAGTACAGTGCTACTGTGTAGGCAGTTATAGGAGTGTGTGTGTATGCGTGTGTGCGGGATCTGTGTTTAACGTGTGGACTTGGTAACCTGAAACCACAGGGAAAACGTTCCTTGAATTCCGGGTGGGTTTTGGTATCATGCCTTGCTTAATGGAGCCCCCCTGAGTGGTGCTGGGAATGTTGCCTCTGCTAAGGGTGCAAAATGAAGAGAAAGTCCTGCCTTATTTTCATCCATTCATGCATAGTTGACCTACAGCTAAACAGAGAAATACAATAAAGATACGGAACAATCCAGTTCTACAATTACTGTTGTTCTTTAATAAAACAAAGGTACTCCAAGCCAAATTAAAGCTTCACAATAAAAACTTAGCAAGCCAACAGCCTAAATAGTCTTTATATTGTGAGAAATAGTTTATATTTTCATAATTAAAGCCAGTATTGTCTGGTTGTGGGTAAGTTATTACACATACAAACTCTAAATTTCTACTGGATTTGATTCAAACATGGCTGCCAGATTCTACTAAGCTGTGTGGGTGTGGACTTGGATCATTCTAGAAAAGAAGCACCTTCATTTATTTCTGCTATGGCTCAATTTATGGCCCATGTTTCAGGCCTTGGTCCAAACAGTTTTGCCATTCAATCATCATTAACTTTGTTACCAAGTAAAAAAATATATATATATATAAGCATTCCGCAGTTTGCAAATGTTTGGAACATGCGTAAACTAACACTGTAACAAAGTATGCAGACAAAACAAGAGAATAGTCTGTTCTATCTAAAGTATGATGACATGAAAACATGAATACAGCTTTAAAATCTAAAAATTTGAATATGTGTTCCCAGATGAGGCTCATTTGCCAGCTTAAAAGTTAATTTCAAAAATAGCAACTATTTGAAACTAATAGTAAATATTAAAAATATCTTTCATACAGTCCACATTTCTGTATCTACAATTTTTATTGGTCTAATGTAATATTTTACTCTTAAATACTGTGTTTTAATGATCTGTAAGAGGAAAATTATTATAATTTATAAAAATAAAGCCCTAAAAGCATCTGTCTGTGTCTAATTCATCCCTCTATCTCTATAATGTTTTTCACTTCATGGAGGGTCACTTGTACATCTTCATTCCTTGGGGGGAATCGCACAAGGCACTTGAGCAGAGTTCCTTAGGGTATGTCTATTTGTAGTTTTCTTCTTTAAAGAAGTGTTATTAATGAAATGCTGTGTTTTCACGAACACAGCATAGATTCCAGAAATATCCAATAAAAAACAGTAAACATAAGAGAACATGGGCTGTAATGAAGCAGATCATAAAATCATAAAGAAAGATCTTCTATGATCAATTTGAGCCAAGTTTTCCAAAGCTGTATGGTCCAGTTGATGTATTCTATTAAAATGATTACCTGCAGAGCTGTGGCATTTCTCATTAAAAATCATCACCAGGCAGTCTTGTGATGAGCCTAATTCTACCAGTTAGTCCCATCATCCACCTACCAGCCTCATAACAATACAATCATTCCAGTCAACATCAGAGGGAAGAAATAGGAACAATTTCCATTGATGAGCCCTCAGAAAAAGTCATTACTCAGGTGAAGTACTGTGGGACTTCAGACTGCATGCTTTGCCACTATGCACGCAAACAGTGCAACTTTTTAAGGTGATCCAAGTCAAATAGGTTTACTTAATTAATAAGTAGTGAATCTGATCCAATCAGATAAAAAATTTCAATCACAAAAAGTTTTAAACTCCTAAGATTGAACCTGTAGGATCCCATATGCATAATCAATTTTTTTTTCTTTTCTCCCACATTGATGTTTACTAGCATCAGCTAAATCCTTATGTCAGAGTAAATTTTGAAAAGTCCAAGTTAGGGAGTAACACAAAATACTGATATCTAAAAACCAAGACAAAAATTATTACCTGCCTTCATCTTTACTAGCGATGTGTTTTTTGAGAAAGGTTACTCATGAAAGAAATTGAAATTATTGATTAGACAAGTTATAGTTTATATATTGTTATAAATCACTCAATTGGTGAAGAACCATTTGCCTTAAACTGGAATTTTCAAATTCATCTCATTGGCTGCCTTATGGTCATGTGTACAATTTTCCAACCTGTTCTTGATTGACAGATATGCCTGCTCATGGCAGGCACAGTAGCTATGACTGGGATTTCCGCCAAGAAGGCCATTTTGTCCACATGTTTATCAATCCTACCATCTGCTTGCCTTCATTTGCATAACAAATCTCCAACCTTTGTCCACCTTCTCTTTACCTTCTCTCTATTTTCCACTTTGACTTCAGGTTTGTAGTACATCATGCAATATATGTTATTCTGGTGTAGGGTATCTGCAGTTAAAGCAGACTCTTAATCCATCTATGTGCAATGTGCTCTCAAATGTTCATCTCATTGAGTGTCAGGGGACCGTCTGTGATTATGTGTCTGTAAAGTCATTTCTCTTATGCATGATAAGTGTGCTCTGGGGATGGTGTGTCTTGTGAATTTGTCTGCATGAGTTCATGGTAAAGGACAAGTGTGAGAAGTACTTCCATGTGCCCCTACCTCCTTGCATCAGCAGACCTTGAACTCTAGTTTCCTCACTCAACACCCTCACAGAGCCTCTGTCCTATGTATGTGGGTTGAATAAACATATAAACTAGAATACACTGCGCTCTCACCTTAAAACAGGTCAACCTGTTTTGACTACTTTTTGCCAGTTTACTATAAAAATAATGTCAACCTTTAGCATTAGCTCATGTTATTTTGATCAGTTAAACATAAGCAGACAAGCAAACAGGTGGTTGCACCACACCAGAAGATCACAGTCCACTCCACCCGGCTGTGCTCTCGGGCATAGTTTACTCTGCTGGCTCTGCCCCTGCCTGCCCTTGTCTGCCGTCCAAACACCAACTGTCCCTCTGTCTCCCCCCAGACCTCTAACCTCAGTTATCCATGCCCTTCTCGGCATGTAGGCATGTGGTTTGAGGAGAGATTCAGTTTTAGGGTTTAATATCTGTTTCTCTTCCAGTCTTCCTTCAATCCTTCCTTCTTCCCTTCCTTCCTTCTTTCTTTCCGTCCAACCTATAGCCAGCAGTTTTTTTATGTTCACCCATATTGCCACTTAGTGGCAGTATTTTATCACTGCAATAGGTATTTGATAACCAATTTAAAGAAGTCACAAACTTTATAATCAAATGCAAATAATATTTTGATTTAGACTAGCAACTATAGTTAGCAGTGGTGTTGGTTCAGTATTTCACAGGAAAAAAACCCCCAACAAAAAACAAACAATGAATGCCTATTTTTTCAGTCCATCCATCCATCAATTCATTCTACTTGCAGGCCAGATCACGGATCCTCCCCATCTTCTCCATGGGCTTTTGGGTCTGCTCCCAGAAAGGTGTGGCCAGAAAATCTGAATAATTAAGATATGAAACAGAGCGGGAAAAAAAGATTAGAAAGAAAAGGATTTAATGATAATTGCATTCATTCTCACAAAAAGGCCTGAAGTTGAAAATAAATTATTAGTAATTGGATTAATAAATATGGCTCAGATCAAGCACAAATCCTAAAAAAAGATTAGGTTAATGTTTTTTGGTTTTTTTTGTTTGTTTTTGTCTAAATGGATGGAAGTGTTATTATTAGTCTCTTTTTCAAATAAGTCCTCTATTTATGACAAAACCTGTCTCAGTTTATATCAATTTTTATAAGTTCATGTATTGGATTTTACATTTGTGTTCCTTAAGTCTAACAGTTTAGCTATTTTCTTTAGAGGTCTATGTGGTCTGCTGTCTCAGACTGCAGCATGTCTGCTGGTACATTAATGCAGGCGACACAGAGGTGGGGAGAAGTTACACCCAGCCACAAACATGGTTAGGGCAGCCAGGCCTGGAAAAGTCCTCAAAGCAAACCACGGACCAATTACAGTTTTAATCGATCTCATTTCCATCACAGACTATTAGAGCTTTAAACATGCTTCGACCATATTTTATGTTTCCACTACTCTGCCACTAACACTACAGGAAAATGTTTACAAATTTCTTTTTATAATTTGTTTAACTTTCATGTCCCCAGTGAGTCATAAATTTGTAGTTGCGGGAAGGGAGAATGGTTGGTTCCCTCACTTAGCTGCAAATAAAACTTGTCAGTTTAAATGTCTTTGATTTAGATTAGATTTTCAATGTCCATGGAGCTACAAGTCACAGCAAACTGAGAAAACTGTCCTTTATCCGTCAACAGACAATAATTGGCTTTATTCAGATGAAAACTCTATGAAAAGATAGTTTTATATTTTACTTGAATATTAGTGTTTAATGTACGTAATAAAAGGCTGGAATGACAGCTTTGCATCCTCTGGGAAAGCACTTTGCCATTGTTCATTAGGTTATTGTGATTATTACAATAAAATAAAATATGTTACAGTTGCATAAACTATCTTTTTCAAGTGATCTTGCTTTAATTTTAACCATTGCTTTTAAATAATGAATATAGTGTGTTTTTAATTCATAGCACTCACCACATGGAGGCAGTATAACCACAGTTTTCCTTACACTAACACTTCTATCAGTGTCAACAGTGTTGTAGCTATTACTGACTAAATGACCAAAGGCTTAACATATTCACTATAAACTGCCAGACAACAAAAAGTAGTCCTTTTAGTACATTTTATTTATTGGCACCTTCAAGAACACCCAAGAGTCATCTTGGTATTAAAACAATCCAAAATCAAGTGCAAACACAAAGGCACACAAAAAATATCAAAATATGTAGATATAAAATCTAAAATGAGTGCAAGCAGATATGTTTTTATATGTCAGGTGAAAAGTGCTTCCAGAGGCAGGGAGCAGAATGACTGAAAGATCTGTCCACCATAGTAACCAGGAGGAAAAACAAGAACAGTAAGATAAATAAACCCAAGGCATCAGAACTATACTGAGCAACCTATGAATTACAGAATCATAGACTTAAAAGTGGAAAAACAGGATTGAAACATGACATATAAGGGTTACCAATGATGATTTTAAAGAGATGTGCTTAACAGACAGAGTTCAGTATGTCATAATGAAGTTATAAATCATATGGGGAGAAAACTACAGAGTATTTAAAATCATTTGCAGTTCTTGCATAAATGGGACTCTGAGTAAGTCTTCCTTCTCCACTCTAAGAATATTGTCTTTTCAGTGTCACATCGTCTTATTTATAAGCAGCTAACATAGATGGTAAGACATAGACCAGCTTCCTTACAAAAACCACAGAAAAATCTCTTAATTAGACATTCATAGCTACTCAAATAGAAACTACAGCTTAAATAATCAGTCATACCACTGTCTTTTAGCTGACAGTGTTTATACTGCATATATCAGAAGGGTTGCCCACTTAAAAGAGACTGCGCAAGCAAAAATAAAGCAAATGAAAACTTACTTGGGAGGCAACAGATAGTTAACTTTTCTTATAGCCCCACTCAGAAGGATTTGAATTAGATAAGCTGTGTATGCCCAGAGATATATTCCTTAAACAAGGGTCTAATATGACATTCTTACAAACATTTAGAAGTGAGAGAAACAGGAGTATGAGAAAAGAAAGGAGAAGCATGAATATTTTTTTTTTGTTTTTGCCAAGAGCAAGTCACTATGTGGCAAATTAATTTGCCACTTTGCAGTTGCTGCAATTGTTAGATAAATCGATACATGTTCATTAGCCTGGAGTACTGAAGAAATGAGACATGCTCTGTTGAATGCAGGCTTGTAATGGGCTAATGATGAGCCAGGCTAAATATTGTCTCACCTCGCCTACAGATAGACATGGGAAAAAGAATAGATCTAATGATACCAAACACCTCTCAGGAACAAGGTAATCATAACACATGGTGCTAGCAGGATGTCGATAGCTGTAAATATGTGTAAATAGTTTGGAGTGTCTAGCTACATGTTTAATTAGTTCGCTTTTACTTTTAAGATTCAGTGCATTCACTGTGGCTCAGTTTTTGTTCCAGCTTTCCAAATATCTGGGTTTGGCCCAGGTCACAGTGGTCTTCAGCACATTCCAAGGAAGGACAAGACAAGGGCTAAATTAAAAACAAAAAAGTTTTTGTTTGGATAACCTACACCAGGGCTTGTGTGTTTCCACAAGCAATGGCTAGGGGATATAATAAATATTATCTGTTAGGCTTTCTGGATGCAGGATGTGTGACCTTAGTCACCAGCGGATCCTTCAAACTTTCCCCTGCAAATCTGTCTGTAATCAGTTTTTTCCTTAACCAATTTTGCCATAAGTTCACTGGACAGCTCATCTTTGAAGAGCATTTCATTTTGCTATTAGATGTAGGCCACATCACCGCAAGACCATGGTCTACTGTAGAGGAAAGGACTGGGGTCAGCTTTCATTTCCATCTACCAAGAAAACACTCCCAGCCAACAACTACCACAGCACATGGCTGATTATACAAGGAAACAGAGACAGGCGACCATTCACAATGCCTTTTTGCAACACGTGGAACTCTGTTCATGTAAAAGTAAGTTAGTTATTCCCCTAAAACTGTTTCACATTTTACAATCATAATCTTGAATGTAGTTTTGTGATAGACCACAAAACTACATTCAAGAGTAGTTTTCCTTTATCTTATTTTTTAAGATTAAGAAAAATGAACAATGCTTTTAAGATTATTTTTAATATAAAAAATCTGAAAAAATTAGTGAAAGAAACCTGTTAGAGACTAAAAAAACATTTGTAATAGAAATCGAAGTATAAACCTAAAACTTGAAAATGACTGTTTACAGATACTCCCATGCTGTCTGACTAATCATCAACTATTTTGCATAGCAGAACTGGTAAAAAAAAAAAAGTCACCCTCTTAAACTGCAAATACAGAGACAAATAACCCAGAAAGACTTGTAGCTATTCTTACAACCAACAGTATTTTGCAAGGCATTGGCTCGCAGGGTCTCAAAAATAAATGGATGCCACTATTTGGAGATTTTTATTTAGAAAAAAAAGAATATTTGCAAACCATCTGTCACTTCCTTTCTATTTCACAATTATGTGCTATTTGTGATACTGTCCTACATGGCTTTAAATAAAAGAATTCCTTGAAGTTTGCTTCTGTATTGTGGCAAAATATGAAAACGGTCTTGAGGTATAAAAAAATTACCAAAGCACTTTATACAATGCATTGCATAAAATCCAAAATAAATGATTGACCATGTAAATTAAAATCTTTCATAGTGAGACTAATGGATGCAATCCCCCCCACCCTCCCTCATTTCCAGTCCCTGTGCAAAAGTAAATGTATAAGAAAATCAGGAAGTACTTGACTTGACCTAATAAAAGGCCAGGCACAGGAAATTGATGGCTTTAAAATCATCTAGAAAGTAGAACATGAAAGGGAGCATTTTGTAAGCACAGTTACAGCTTTTATTGCACTTCTGAGACCACACTTTTATTGTGTGTGAGACATTAGTAATTTGAGCTGTAAGACCTTAAGCCATATAGCTGTTGCAGTGCAACCATTCAATAAAACAGCCTGGTTTTGGTCAAATCAACCTGGGAACCCTTCTGAAGGAGTAAACCCAACACTCCCACAAAACCTTAATCACCCATATCTCATTGAGAAATACCTCAGATAGACACAGCACCAGCTCCGCACATATGATTTACCTCAGGTATAGTTCAGGAAGCTAACATTAACATTCAATTGTTCAACAACCAACATTAAATGATTTGTAAATAATAATATTAATAGATTCAATATAAACACGGTGTAGTTATATTTATATAACTTTGATTGTTATGTTATATCTGGATGTTAAAATATTTGCTCCTTTTTATTTATAAACTTACATATAAATATATTGCAAAAGACCAAAAAAACAGCCATCCATCAAAACAATGTTTATCCAGGGAGTTAAAAATCAAAAAGTTTTGAAGCCACTTGAGATACTTGGAATTCTAGGTTCCCTTAAGAGAAACAGTGTTGGTTGAGCAATAGATGAATTATTACAAATGACAAGATTTCTGAGTTTTGAGTTTCTCACCAGAGCCTGATTAGTCATGCAGACACTCCCCATCACAGGAAGGGGTTAGTCAGAATGAAATCATCAAAACAAATTCCAAGCAACCTCTAAACAGGAAAGATTATATTGCTAAATTCTGCATCTATCTTTTCCAATGACATTTGTTGTTGCCAAGATGTTTTCTTTTCCTGTACTGATCTTCATATTTCTAACTCTGCTTGACTCTTCCCACACATCTGAGCAATCACATCATGAAACACATGACAGGAGGCTCTCTGGACTTCCAGCCAAGACCACAAAATCACATGGCAGCCTTAACTTACCTATTAAATAGATTAACTTAAGGTTCCCTAAAGTTCAACAAAGCAGAGGTTTTGTTGATACTAATCAATTGGAAGAGTAGACCAAACATTTATCAAAATAATTTTCTTTTTGACAATATAGGGCTAGATGTTAGAAGAAGACTTTTAAACAAATCAGAAGTTGTTGGGCATAAAAAAAATTAAAGAATTAAATTGATGGCGTATGGCCTGTAACCTTTCACCTTACACTTAGCAAGCCAAGGACAACGACAGCTTCAAAAGAGGTGATAAAGTCAGTAAAGAAAAAAAAAGTCCAACCAAAGGGTTGACTTAGAGAGATCATCTAAGAGCTAAAATAAAAGGAGTGGAGTGCAGGATGGGTGAGAGAAAAAGAGCAGTGAATAAAAAGGAGACTGCTTAAGCTTAACTGCCCTGCAGATGACCCCTTCATTTTTGCTTGCAGTTTCTTCTTGCACATTTTGTGATCCAAGTATTTCCTCTTTAATATTGGTGCCTTTGAAGTATAGCATGCTATATTGCTTACTGCCAGGAGTTCAGACAGCTTCAATAAGAGCAACCAAAATGTTCCCTTTTCTTTCTTTTTTTTTTTTTTCTTTTCAGCTTGATGTTTGAAATATTTATTTTTCATGCGAGCAAACCTAAAATTTTAGAGGTTATTGCAGGTCACAGTGCCATGTGTACTTGCTTATGGGGCACAGCACTCCGGCAGAGTGTTTGTATCTGTTCAGACATATTTATATTCACTGTAATTGGCAGCATGTTCTCATAGGTTATGTTGATTAAATGTTTGTAAAGTGGCTTTCACCAGTTCCTTTAGTGTTTGTACTACAGCAAACGGCTCCTAGGCTCACAGTGTGTGAGAACAGTCTGGCCTTTCAGAACAAAACCTCTCGTTCAGACTATTTCAACATGTCCAAGCCCAGCTCGTAAAGTTAGCTGGCTACAGACATCCACTAGACCCCTCCCTTGCTTTCCCTGCTGGACTCACTTGTGACTTCAGGCTTTCCTCTTAAAAGGGCAGGAAGAAATAGCGGCATTGCAGGTTTTCCAGTGTTCCATGGTTTTAGTGATGTAGATGGTAACACTTACTAAATATATGTTGTTCTTTATTAAACACTATACACAAAATTATGTTGTAATCATAACAATTCTAATAATAATGATAATTATTATTATTATTACTTTTTTTTTCTCTCTATGTTTTAATACCTGAATTTATTACCAAAGTGAATGACACAATTTTACCATGTGTGCAAACATAGCATATGATTCATTGACATGACTCGGCTCCACCCCAAGCGGAATTAAAGGAAACCTCCGACAAACAGTGTTATAATGCGTTACCAGATACATTTGAGTCGTTTTTGCCTTATCAGCTAACACTGAGGCAAAGACAACAGGCAAGGCAATTGTCTGAGTCCTACATCAAGTCTGTAAAGTTATTTGCGTGGAAGCAACTGAGAAATCTACCTTTAAGCAGCCGGAGGAAGAATGATGAGGGGCACAAATTCTTGTTTGATGCCAATATGAAAGCTGTGTCGGACACATTTTTTCACACAAGCTGGTGAGTAATAACTTAAATAATACCAGCTTGTGAAAATCTGCGGTCAGGAAAATGCTTTAAATAAACAGCAGCATGAAAAGCTTCTAACATGTAAATAACAGTTACTGCACCAGCTGCTTTCATGCTGCCATATAGCTACCATAGGAAATTACACATATAAAATCATGCATAACTAGCTTCACTTACAGACCTTTGATTGACTATCAACAAGTGTTGTCATGACAAAAAATGAGATGTTTACTACCAGTTACCTTTGTGCAGAAGAACATGTGGTAGTTGCCTTCCAATACAGTTTCATTCAACTGGACATGAGGTCAGCTGCAGGCATTGCTCCGTTTCTTGCATTATTCCAGACCCCATTTGGGTTTTGGAATAAATTGTATTCCGCCCCCTACACTCTCTGGGTAACGGCTGTCGGGATTGCATGTCCCCCACTGATAATGATGGACCCTGATTTCATATTATTTTTTCCTCAAAATCTCTATGACCGCAGGGATTTAATGATGATCAACACAGATATTCCGACTATCTGTGCTATCCAAAAATCCGTCTTACCTTGTGACAATGCGCATGCACAAGCCGATGTTACGTCACGGGTTGCTGACTCAGCTAACGATACATCCGGTTTTTGAAAGGTGGCACTGTCAGGTAGACATAGCCTTACACGGCACTGTACATAGCTAGCCCAGCTAGATGTGCTATAGTATATCTGGCAATATGTGCCATCTCGTCAGAACACGGATGTTCAGTTTCTCCAGATTAAGGGCGCGAACTTCGGCTCAATTTGCGATCACCGCTTGGTCAGTTGCTGGCAAACCCCAAAGAATGGTTGACGGGTGACGTCATGCCAATTTCTGCTTGAGACTGAATGTAAAGTTGCAAATAAGAGTTTTAGAAATTTGTGAAATCCTACAAGCAAGCTAAATTGACTCAGACTGTAAGTCATAAAATTACTTTATTGATTTGATACATTTTACCTTCTTCACTCAACAACAGTCAGAAGAAAGGAGCCTTAATAATCAAATGTTTTGGTTTCTGCACCACCTGCAATATTCCTTTGAGCTGTAACAGTAGAACCTTCAGTCACATACAGTTCTTGTTTATAGATGACAGTTTTACTCTTGTTTCCTTGAATTGACCCAATTTTCCTGTCAGCCATGGTAGACTTTGCAATGTTTTTTGTTTCCTTGCCTCGAAGACCACTTTGAAGCAAAGCCCACAAAGTTTCAGATGTGTTGAGATCTGGGCAAATACAGAAAATCCGTGTAAGCCTTATTCATTCCAAAATCAACAGTGCTTTATGAGATCATTGTCCCATTGGAGCATCCAATTGTGTTCAAGTTCAGCCATCTTGCCTTTGATTTTAGGTAAAGTTATTAAATGTAGAGGTATTTATAGTATTGTTGCATCCACTTTGTCAAATGCACCACTACCTCAGAGACAGTCAGCATGATTTTACTTACCACCATGCCTGATAGCTGGAACAGTGCTCTCTGGTTTAAAAGCATCACTCAGATTTCTGCCAAATTTTTCCTTATTATTGTGGTCAAATTACATCTAACCATAAAATAATTGTCCAGAAGGTGTTTTACTTGACACTTTTACTTGGAGCAGGAGAGTCTGTCTTGGTTGACTCTCTGTCTAGTTTGATGTAAAACTTGCTTCACATTGGTCTTTTCCCGACTTCCAGTTTACAATGGGTCTGTCTATTCGTCAGGGGTTCCTCAGCAATCTAACCAACATGAAAGCATGTTCCAACAGGAAAACAATAACAAGCACAAATCCAATCTGGTTTTAGGATGGATGAAGTAGAATGACATCATTGCTACAACTCACAATCTCTATAAACCACGTTTAAATGCACCCACTTTTTATTTTTTTTTTTACCAAAGCCATAACTCTAAGAAAAGTATACATGAAAAATATTCAGAATAAGGATAATGAGGTGCAAGTTCACTTTGCTGTCTCCCCACTGCACTTTGAAGATGAATATTTGATTTTGATTTCTGCTTCAAACACTAAAAGCATTCCTGCAGGCCTTTAAAAGATCAAGAGAGTTCAGTTAGAAGTTGAAAACAGGGCGCGGAGGTCACTGCTACTGTGTGCTCTGAGCAGAGAGAAGATCCAGACAAAGCAGCCTTTAAGAGTGTGTGTTAAAGGGGCATTCAGTGATGACTGTTACAGTTCCACCAAAAGGAGCCAGAGAGTCATGAGTCAAATGTAATACATGTGTAGGTAATCATTTGCAATGTTTGCTGACACTTAACATTTGACTCGAGGGGAGAAATGAGCAGAATGTTGTTTTGTTAAAGTAAGGCAGAGTGTGTAAAGATTTAAGCATTTAATTGCTGTTGCTAAAGTCTGATCTGTGCCATAAACCACTGGATTATACTGTTTAGCACACTAAATTTGCTATCAAGTAATTATCCCGGGATATCTTGCTGCATCATTTGTCATGTCCCTTATGTGCTATCAAATATTACTCCAATGAAATTTGGTTAGCCTAACACTGTGCCAGACTCACCATAAAATGTCTTTTTCTCTCTCTAATATCCAGTCTGATGTGATAATTTTCAGTACTGTCATCGCGAGCCAAGCCTAGAGACAGACATGCATACACTCCCAAACCCACAGATGTTTGATTTTACATTTTATTATTTTTATTTGGTGCAGTGAAGCTGGAAGACTATTGATTGTTTCCATCCTGAGAAGACTTGGAGTTGGCAGCAATAAGAGCTTTAGCTGTTGTCAAAACAGAGATACGGTTATCTGTGTGTGTGTGTGTGTGTGTGTGTGTGTGTGTGTGCGTGCGTGCGTGCGTGTGTGTGTGTGTGTGTGTGTGTGCCTTGGGAGACTTGGAATTCAGCTTTCCAAATACACTAAAGTAAATCAAGCAATTCATTGAGGAGCAAATAATAAAAAAAAGAACAATGGGATGTAAAGTTAATGTGCAGCTTGACAGGGTTAAGAGGGGCGATTTTTATTGGCCCGATCAGTAAAGTGCCATTTCAGCAAGTCGATAGAGCGCAGACCTCATCAACACATTGCTCAGATCACAGGCCACAAATTCTCAGGTTCAGCACTTTTATGATTTCCTCCCCTCAAATTTGAATGAATACATAGACGTGTGAGTAAGCACAACCACAAATGCATGTCATACCTATAAAAATGTCTGTATAAACACACCAACCATATCCTTCCATAATCGCTTTATCACCGTAGCACTGCTGCTGGAAGCATCAATTAATTTAGTGTCAGTACCTGTCAATCCCCTAATATCCTTTTAAGTTCACAAATTAATAATTTATATGATTATATAAACCACAAAATAATTCAGACAACATTACAAAGACATGCAAAGATAAAAATAAAGAGTACTATGCTAACATACAGGGAAGGTAGTTCATAAAGCAATGTGTTTGTTGCTGTTGTTTTGCTCCCACTGTTTGCCTTTTTTCTGTACTGGATTCATAGAGCATATTGCTGGAAATACATGCAAAACACCAATCGATTCTGGAGTGAAGAGCAATCCAGAGTAGGGGGAGTAATTTGCCCAAGCGTGTGCAGTTTTTCTCTTTTTAACAACATGTATCCCTTTAACTGATCCATTCATAAATAAGACATTGATTGAAGTTTAAAGTAAGCAAGTAATAATAATCTTGCTGATTTTATATTTCTTCCACCAGCTATACCGGCAGAATCGTCAGAAATGGTCTGCATGCCCAGAGGCAAAACCCAGAGGTCAAAGTTCGCAGCATGGATCCTACAATTTCTGAGTTCAAGAAAAGGCTGGAGCACTTCAACCAGGTAGGAGACCGTTGTCTTACCACTCAAACACATGCTTCATCATGGTAATACAAGGATTGACATAAGGGTGCCACTGAAGAATACAGATGCTTTTACTAATTAAGCTTTAGTAAAAGTTGCTGAATAAGTACGACTCTTTTCACCATCAAGAGTTACCTGTCAATACCAATAATATTAGCAATAAACAATTATGGAACCCATTTATCCTTGTTTTAAATACTTTTTAGATACATGTAACACAGTGAAATGCTGATCTACTGAATTATCTTTGTCATTTTCACTTGAATGACAGACTTGTTTCCTGAACAGACCAAAATCAAACATAAATGAAATGGATTTTGAGGGAAAAGGAAACCCTGACAAAAAAGTGGAATTACTGTAGAAAAAAAGGAAAGAGATGAGAGGGGAGAGCAAAAGGTCGGGAATGAGTGACAGATAGGCATAGATGACACAAGCAGCTTCAAAGTGACACTGTTTGTCATGTAGATGGGGCTTAGAGCTGAAAAGGACCAAGAAGAAAAGGCCCATTTCAGAGCTTCCCTAGAGGCCATTTGAGGAGACAAACGGACAAGGATTTTGTTCCCCTTTGCCTGACTGCCCTTTTGTTGCCCTTGAAATTATGCCTACAAATAGTATCAGTCACTGCCCACTCTATATCTGCAGATCTCTTTTTTTCCCCCTTATTTTACCCTGCCAATGTCTATTTGATTGTTCATGCTTCTAATACATCAAAGAAACCTTCTCTTGTGTGTTCTCATTTGTCTTTATTTCTCCCTGTTACTGAGCCTCTCTGTTGCTCTTATTTGAACTGATATCATCGTGATTCTTTCTATCTGCTGTCATTCTCTTACCTTTATCTCAGTCTTTTTTTTTTCAAGAATGTTTTTTTTTTTTTTTTCCTGTTCTTGTATCACTCATATCTCCCAGTCCGCCTGTCAACCTGTCTGCCTATCTGCCACTGACAGCTCAAGATCACTTCTGTTAAACTTCAGCATCCTGTTGTGCATTGCAGCTGTTAAGTACCTTGTTGCCATGGAAACTATGCAGAGTTGAGCAGGTGTCCCATTGACATTTAGATAGTTGAAGAGTGTACCTTGAATCCAGACCAAGTGACAGAGCTTTGCAGAGTTTTATGGCTATCTCAGGTAAGAGCATAAGATCAAACGTCCAATGTTGCAATCACGCAGGTTTTAAGCAAAACTACAGCTACATGTTTGCATAATGGTAAGGCTTGCCAATATCAAAAATAATAATTAAATGCTTATCGAAATACTACTTCTACTACTGTTAATACTTACTAAAATCAAACAAGTTGATTTGTACTGTTTGTGTTGGACTGCGGCTTCCTTCTGACATTTCCCACATAACAGATCAAATTAGATCCTCATTCAACAGAATTAGTTAATACCATTACACTCTCATAATGTAACCAAGAAGCTATGAGACAAGCTTCCCTTTTTTTTACTATCACTGTTCAGCTCATGTCTTGAGTTTCACTTTTGAACTGCAAGTGTAGTAATTTGACAGTTTAACTAAATCTTAGAATATGGTGTAATTTCCATAGTGTCTTTCATTGTTACATTCTTTAAGGACATTGGATGTTTTTAAATTGTTGAAAAACTGGCCAATGTTCTCTGAATAATTTGTCTCCAACAGGCATTCGCTGACCAGGATCTTTGTATAAATGGAACACATATTACACATTATATATATATCTATCTATATAGATCTCTCTCTCTCTCTCTCTCTCTCTCTCTCTCTCTCTCTCTCTCTCTCTATCTCTATATATATATTTATATATATATATATATATATATATATATATATAGAGAGAGAGCGAGAG
>CAEFZX010022512.1:0-14389 GCA_903066825.1 Alfaro cultratus | reverse complement strand
TATTTTTACTTAGTAAAAAAACATTAAATAATATCATATTATAAAACACCACATATTATATATATATATATATATATATATATATATATATATATATATATATATATATATATATGTATATATTGAAATATCCAAAAAATACAAAACACAAATAAAACCAAACACTAAAGTCTCTGTAAACAAAATCAAAGGGCTGGTTGAGACCAGAGCGCCAGACTGAAGACAGTAAGTTTAAAATGTGAGAAAACCACAGTTTTCTATCCATTCATTCAGTACTTAATAGAGTTGACACAAAATAATGTTAAGATTTAATTATGTTTTGTTTAATTCAGCAAATTATGAAATGCTGAAAGACAGTCGGCCATCTTGATAGAAGAGAAAAATCTGTTGGTGTTTTTACGAAAATGGACGTTTATCAATTAATCGTCAGTCGGTCGATAGGATCAATTAGCTTTATGTGAACTCATTAATCGATAAGTTGCTTCTCTGATCCAAACCAGTTTTCCTTCACCTGACAGCGATGGTTTGGGTCAATATTTTATAAAGTGCCTTGAAACAACATGTGTTGTGAATTGGCTTTATGTAAATGAACTGAATTGAATGGAAACTTGACCTGGATGATTTTTAGTTTTTTAAAGCGTAATGCAGCTTCATCCAGATGTTTTCTGTTTTACCATCCAGTTTCAGAGGCTCCTTTTGTTTTGCACTGACTGGTTCAGCATCTTTTAACTCATTATTTATGAAAATATCTGCATTCTCATTTGGATGCAGCGGAGAAGCAGCTCAGCGGTTCAGTTTGTTCAGACATATGAAGTGTTTGTGGTAAAGCCGCTGCTGCAGGCGCAGTTTCCCTTCATCTCGGCCGTCCTCCAGCTCTGTTTGTTGAGCTGCAGCTCCATCCATCAGCGCCCGCAGGGAGGTTCTCAGTCTGTCGCCGGCTCCTCGTCTTAAAGCCTCGTCTCTCCGCTGGGGAATCCGACTGGAAGCAGCTTCCACGTCCCTCATGTGTTCTGCTGCTTTCAGCTCAGCGCCGCCGATGAATTATGGAGGCGAGCGGAACAGAAGCGGCCCGTTACCGAGCGCATTCATCCCGTCCCCTCTTAGTTACTACATGGTTTAATTTTCATTTCAAAGGTTCGTCTTGTCTCAGGTTCTGCAGGATCAGCAGAAACCTTAAAAACCTGTGAAAAGGAAATGCATCCCGTCTTCGACTTGCTTTCCTCGTTGAAAAAAGACACAAAGACGAACGATGGTGTCAAAACTTGAGTGGAACAGCCGAGTGCATCCAGACTCTAGCAGGAAACACTCAGAGATGTAAAATCATGAGTGTTGATGGAATGAAATAGGGCTACAACTCACAATTAATAAATAATCTATTATTCTAACGATTAATCGGTTATTCTGATGATTAACTGATTAATCACGGCAAAAACAGAAAATCTTACCAAGTACTTTTGCTCTTATTTATTAACACACTTGAAATATGAGAAAATTAACTTACAAGTAATTTTCAGCCAGAAATATGAGTTTGTTTTCAGTCAATAAATCCGGCAGAATTAATCCAATAATCCATTGGCAGATTATTTTATTTGTAACAATATATTTTCACCATGTTTGTAATGAAATAATCTGGCAATTGAACAAGAACTTTTTCATCAATATTAAGGAATCATTGGCTCAAAATAACCTCCTATTATCTTGCTGAGAGAACTAAATATCTTTAGTTTTCGCTTAAGATATTTGCACAAAAACTTGACCAAAAATACTTGATTTTGTGGTTTTGCAGTGATGAAAGAAAAACAAAGGCTCAAGCAGAAGATCGCAAAGTTTTTCAATAATCTGTATAAAATTGATTGATCTTTAAGAATGTATTCTTGCATTAACATTATATTACTTAAAAATGAAATCAGAACAACAATATTATCGTTTATCAAGATTCTTTTCTGGGATAATTTATCGTCCAGTAAAATCATGACACAGTGATAGTTTTTATAAATATGTGAACATATTTTGTTTTGCAGGTTACAAACTGCAGCTTTGAAGGTGGAATAGGTTTGGTAAATATTTAGTTCTTTTTAAATGGATCTCTGAGCTCACAGGTTGGACTTCCTGTCTGCTGCAGGTCAGACTCATCGAACATCCTGCAGCCGTCGCCCCCCTGTGGCGCTAAATGTTGCAGCAGCTAGCTGCGGGTTTTGGGTCAGTGTGTCAGGGAGCGAGGCTTTGTGACAGACTGCGCTCTGAGTTTGGGAAGAAAATCTGCTCCTCAGAGCTGCAGAAGGATGTCGAGTCAATCAAACATTTATTTTTTGTGGTTTCATAACGCTTACTGAATGACTGCGCCATGAATTATGATTTATTATTTAAACTAATGCTTAGTACAGTCTGTACAAGCATCTCTGTTTGCATCTAGCATATCTACTTGAGTTCTTGTTACCAAACATTTGCTAATACCTGCAAAGTCAGTCCAGTTTATGAATAAAATTAATTTAAAAACAGAAAATGGTTGACCAAAGTGCAATAATAAAGACATAGGAGTGAATGATCTGTGCAAACTCCTGCTTGGACGATGTAATCTCTACTTTGACGTGAAGTCATAATATGACTTCAGTCTTTTGTGATGCGTCTCTAAATTAGAAAAGATGAGGAAACAAATTAGATTAGCAAAAAATGTTCAAACAGTCACATAAATGTTTTCTTAAAGGCGCAGTACCGTATTTTTATAGCATAATCAATTAGCTATGTTACCTTCAGGTGTTATGAAAATGCTACATATATTAAATATGACTTAAAAGTAATTAAACTTCTTAAATTAACATCTTGAAATTGGGCCTCTGTCTCTTTAAGAAGCTCCTGCTCGTTCTGAAGCTTCGGCTTCACAAAGTCATCACAAACATGGCTCCTCTACTAACCTGAGAAGTAGCTCCTATAATGAGCTCAGCAGCTCCACCAGGTGTTTGCTAATTGCTGCTGGCTAGTCTGAAGGAGCTGAGTGGGGGAGGAGCTGCGGCTCGAAGGCGGGGCTAGGTCCACCCAGGCGTTTTGAACAGCTGAATGGTTGCCATGGAGATTAAAGGATTTCTCAAACGTCCATGAAAGAATCAAATCAACACTGCAGGAATGTTTCTGATGAGGGAAAAACTTTAAAACATGATTCTGCATTCCCCTTCCCCTTTAAAATGATATACGGTGATTACAAAGAGACCAAAGTGAGAAATTAGATGTTTTAAAGGTGAGTATCATGGTTTGGGCAGCTCTGTTTAAATGTTGATTTGTTTCCCGAAGCTGAAACGGGGAAGTTCTTCCTCTCGTCCTGCAACTCGGAGTTGGAAGGATCATCTGCTAACATGAGGCTGCAGGATTGTTAGCGTCTCTCTGGAATATGAAGGGAATGTTTGTGTTTTTTCCAGGAGGATTAATTCTGCCGGACAGTCGGAGAAACAACAGGCGTTCGCTGCAATGCGTTTTTCTGCTGATGAAGGTTTTTGTTTTCCAGATTTAGACTCAGATGATCAATGAAATCAACCGGATCATTTGTTTTTTTCTGTCTTCGCTGCCGCCAGCGTTACTCTGTGCACAGTGTTCAGGTTTTCCCCTGTGGTGGGATGCAGACTTTACGAGATTCATCTAACATCCGGAACAGAGGGAGGCTGACTGATGAGTGAACTCCTGAAAATAGTTCTACTTTTTTAAGCTTTCAGTTTGTCTAATCACAGACAGTTTCTGTTGTGATGATAAAATGATGAGAAAGTTACAGCTTCCAGTGAAGAAATAATTCGTCACGTTATCTGAAACTGTGCAATCGGTGTTTTCACATCGGGAGGAAGAATCGCTGTAAGAATCGCCCGGGTTTTTAAAATAATTTAATTTACTTTTAAATAAATAAGGCTGCTTTCAATGTTTCAAGATCCAGCGTCATGCAAATATTCTACAAATGCTACACAATGACCTGAAATTAAAAATAAGATTCTGTTTATTTCTGTCTTCCAGGTTTGTCAGCAGCTGTGAAGAAGACGCACGCTTGTAAGTTTACCTTTTTATATAGGAATATATGGATTTTTTTGGGCGATTTTATGAAATATTTAAGTCTTTTTCTAAGAATAGCAAAGATAAAACCATTTTTCAGCCATGAAAATGGATGTTTATTGAACTTGTTTTACATGGAGAAAGTGGCTCCAAAGAACAATTAACAGAGTTAAAATCACCTTAATCTGGTTTTAATACTGAAAAAACCTGATGTGGTGCAGAATTAATCATCAGAGTAATTGATCACTACTATATCTGTTTCCTTTTGTGATAAAAAATATTTTTTTATGTTTTTTATTCCATTTGCTTTACACTTGAACCTGACCACAAACACTGACGATATTAAAGTCTTACAATCTACAAAGTAGAACATGTGAAACAAAAGTTGAATAAATTTATACATAAATGGGGAAATAATTATTACAGAAAGTTATGGACAACCCTGACCATTGTCTTCATTAGACTGTCTCAGGAAAACAGAGTGTCCTCAGTCAGAGGCTCCTTCAGATTCACTGTAAAACAGACTGCTACAGGAGGGCTTTCCTGCCAATAGCCATCGCTATCTACAGTAACTCTATGAAGAATTTATGACAACATTTAACTTCCCTTTGGGATCAATAAAGTATTTTGGATTTGAAAATAAAACGTGTAACTTTTAGTCTATAGAAATACTATTTTATTAACAGAAATAAGTTACACTTTTGTATTAAATCTCAGTAAATCTTTGGAGAAAAAGAAATAATGTTGCTTTAGAAACAATGTAGCCTTTCTCTGATTGGCCCAGAGGCGTGTGGGTGGGGCGTTCGGGACGCCGGGGGCGTGGTCAGCGCGATGACGTCACCGTCGCTCGTATCCTCATGCTGTGCGGAGCAGCCAGATGACAGAGCGGGAGGAGAGCGGCGCGGCTCACACGCAGCTCCCTCCACCAGTCCGGATTATTCTGAATATGTATTTTGTCATTTCTGCCATGAAAGGTGAGTTGGGCTCCGGCCTCGTCCGTCTCTCTGGTTTCGGTTCGGTTCGGTTCGGTTCTGCTTGTTGACACCCCGCAGCGACGCTTCGCTTATTTTGGGAGTCAGACTTTAAAGGAGATGCTGTGACGTGAGACATGAATGTTCTGGACGTGTTTCTCAGACCGGACTGACTCCAAGCTGCTCTGAAGTTTCTACAAACCTGTTTTTATTCAGCTGCTTTGACGGAGAATCTCAGCAACTTCTCAGGTTTTTGCTTCACAGCTGAAGTGACAAACAAAACGATAAAAGTAACGATCTTTTAAACTGGCAAAAGTTATTGTGATAAACAATAATATTATTGTTTCAAGTTTTAGAATAATGCAGGAACACATTCCCAAAGATGAATAAACTTTTAATTCTAATAAACATTTAACACTGGAACAGGAAGACATTTTAAATATTACAAATAAACAAACAAACAAATAAAATGAACTATGACTCTTCAAAAACTGACTTTTATCATCCAGGTTTTGGTATTAAGATAAAGAAAAGTAAAATGACAAGTCGTGCAAATGGAAAGTATTGAGCTTGTTTGAATTTACTAATTGATTTATTGATTATTATTCATCAGGCTTGAATGACTGTAACTGTGTGTCACAGTAATTGCAGCCCCACAAACACAAATAATGCACTTCAAAAACATTCCCATGTGCAATAATGTGTAATAATGTCTTTAGTGTGATTTGTGTCACTGAGCTGCACATGGAAACTGCATTTTTAAATTCATTGATGTTCCTTGAACGAACAGTGGAGAAAATAATCAAACTAACAAATGTCGGCAGTTTCGTTTTATTAAACACCATTAATTGGAATTTATTACGATAAATGATAAAAGAAGCAATAAACAGAAGAAATTGTTTGCATTATTTTGGTGTTTTTGTATCAGTTTGTTGTTAGGGAATGTGGTCATTTGCATATGAATAATATCCACCAGTAAACAGGAAAACAGGCTGATGTGTGAGAGTTTCAGCACAAAGTGAAGAAACAAAACGTGTGAAGTTTGTCCAGGTGTGAACGGTCTTGACTGAGTCAACAGAGTTGCATATTTTTTGAAGTGCATCTTGTACCTGTGATGTTTTCCGTCTTTCAGATGGTTTTATTCTGGGAACGTTGTTGTGGTCTGTAATGAGACGAGATGTTTTCAGCTGGTTTTCCTTCGCCTTGCTCTTAGAAAACTGATTTAGGGAGTGAATATGCAATGAGAGTAAGATATTTACCACTGAAAGCCTCTCAGCTGAACCCCATTTCTTTCTTTATTATTTTTACTTTTTGTTTTGATTTTTTAATTAATTTATTTATTCATTTTATTTTTAACTGAACATTAGTATGTTTTTTACTCTTCATTTTTATTTTTTATGTTATTTATTTTTTAAACGAACACCATTTCTTCATTTTTTATTTAAGTTACCGTATCTCTTGGACTATAAGCCGCTACTTTTTTCTCCACGCTTTGCAGCTTGTAGCCCAGTGCAGCTTTAGTGTGGATTTTTGTTCAACCACCAGGGGGGGCTCTTTAGCAGGAAGTGAGTCATTAGAAGTCAAAATTGGAAATCAAAGAAGAAAGCGTTTATTTTTGATTAGATCAAGCACATGCTAGCAGCAGGCGCAGAGTTTTTATTGTTGTTTCTATTATTTTTTTTATTTTTTATATATATATATATATATATATATATATATATTTATTCCTCACTTTTTTTTTTACTTTTTATTTTATTCATTTTATTTTATTACTTAACCAAACCTCACATCATTTATTTGTGTTTTTTTACTCATTTTTATTTTATTATTGTTTTATAACGGAAGCCCTCTTTAGTAAACCTGAACTATCGCTTGAGGATGAACTAACTTCCTCTTGGGCGCCGTCGTGTTTCAGTCAGAGTACGCTGAGTTTTGCTCCTGCAGGTTTGTTGCTGGTGGCGTTTGTTTGTTTTTAAGCCGTCCTGTCCAGAGTTTCAGTCTGAGGGAAGCAGCAGCAGGAGGCGTTCAGCCAGCTTGTTATGTCAGAGGATTACAACAGCCAGGAGATTATTTAACTGTTACTGGGAGGAAGAGGAAGAGGAGGAGGAGGAGGAAGAGGTGACATCATTTCAGTCTCAATGACTGAAATGTGAAAAAATGTATTTATAACCTAAGAAATGTCTCCCCTTCAAATTTATTCCTTCATGTTTGGCAATTTTCAATTATAAATAACTGAATAAACATTTAAAGTGCAAGAAATTAACTGTATAATAAAATAAAGTCACATTTTAATGATGTTACCAAAAAAAGCTAAAAACGTGCAGAAGAGCTGATCATTTTCAGGATTTAGCCACATCCACATAGGTCTGCAGCTGCTGTTGTTCAGGAATTAGTCGCCCCCGCCCGTTTAAATGGGAACAAAATGTTGTCATCCAGGAATTATTCATGGCTTTGCTTCATATGTTCTTGTTTCTTAAGCCTCTTTATTAATTAATCCAGTTTGCTTGTGGTGCGTTCAAGTGCACCCAGGATTTTCTGACTTCCATCTTTACTCTGATGTTTTCAGCAGCTCTTGGTTTGCAGTCGTGAGAAAAGACTCAGAAACTGAAGGCAGATTTGAAGCAGGAGGCTGTTTGTGTTGTTGTTGCAGGGAAACCTCGACTCGTTTCAGATCCTCGGCGCCGTCTGCGCAGCCGTCTTTGATCTGAACGTTATTATTTCTTTAGAGCTCAGTTTGAGATAATTTATCCATCAGGGAATCGCTTCGCCCGAGCTTCAGCGTTTCTGGAGTGAGCAGCGGTGGCTGTCGTGAAGTTCTTCCTGCTCATTAGGCTCCACTTAGCGCCGCTATCCTGTTAATTACACTTTCTGCAGCAGCATCCGAGTGCAGCGTCCACAGGGAGCAAGTTTTAAAGTTCAAGTGTTGGATGCAGAATGAATCGTCGGCTTCAAGCTGCTGCTCTGCAACAACATCAGTTTACTGGCTTATCAGCCTGCAGGCCATCAGATAGAGAAGGAATCTACAAAGGTTCAGGAATACAATGATAAAATGGGAACAAAATGCTTATTTCTAAAGATTTAAGAGGAAAACAAGCAGATGATTTTTATGCATTAATTAATTAGTCATCTGCATACAGGTGGATACAATTGAATGCATATGTGAACGCCAAGCGGACCAGAGACCGCTCCAAAAGCAGGAAGCGGACTGCAGCAGGGCATTCTGGGTAAATACAACCAAAACAAATGCGTTAGCTTAGCGTTAGCGGGAGAAATGTCTTGTGGTCTTTAGCCAAAGACAAAAGAAAAATCCTACAACCGCTAAAATCTGACGCCTCCATTTCTGTTTCCATCTGGAAGGAAGTTTTACTCAGCGTCTTCAGAGGCTTTTGGGTTGTTTCCTTCAGTGGTTGTTGGTGCAGCGCCCCCACAGGCCAGGAGGGGAACAGGTTGGTTTGACTCAGAGCAGAGAGATAGAGAACCACAGCAGCTGGAGATGGATCAGATGTTTTGGTCCCAATTGAACCGAGTCTACCGGACTGTCAGGTGGGAAAACGTCCTAAAAGGAGAAAAACACTTAAATTTGCTGTTAACCTTCCCAAAACGTGACGTCAAATCATCTTTTACTGCAATGGTAGAGAAACTGTCAACACCTGCAGAGTACAAGTGCAACTGATACAAACCGAAGCTTTATAAGTAGGTCTGGAAATGTGCAAATTAATAAAAAAGCTTGAATAACAGTTTCCATATCTGTTGGTGAAATGATATGATCACTTTGGCAATATTTTGTAAGTGAGACCAAAAATGACCATTTAAAGAAAACAAGAGTCAAAATTGACCAAAATGTTCCTGTGAAAGACTCGACCTGTAAGGTTAACAAATAAACTGTTTCAGAAGTTATTGCTATAATCCATAATATTGTTGTTTTGAGACCATTTTCAGTAATATAAAGGTAAAGGCATAACAATTCTCAAAGATCAAAAACTTTAAATTCTAATGAACATTTAACATTGAGACTGGAGGAAATATCCAAAATAAATACACAAAACAACACAAACAATAAATAAAATGAATTATGAAATCTCAGCTGAACCAAAGTCTTTCAAAAAAAGGACGAGACTGAAGACTTTAGTTTGTTAGAAAGAAAAAAACAATAAATCATGCAAATGGAAATTATTGAGCTTCTTTTATCATGTGATTTATTGATTATTGATTATTGCGACAGGCAAACGGACGTTAGAGGAGAATTTTCATAGCTGAGTTTCAAGCTTTTTTTGGAGCAGAAACTTTATGAAGTTGCTGATGAGTTTTTACTTTTTACACTTTAAGCTTTTATGTTTAATATTGTGGTATAAAACCGTCTTGGATGTCGTTTTGCTGCCTCATTTTAAACATTCAGTCAGAACAAAAAGTTCACACCAAACGCTTTGATCGACTTTATTTCAATCCACATCTATAATCCTAATCCTGTAAAACAGCAAGATCTCCTGAGTTGATGCTGGAGGAGAACAGATTCTCCCATTCAGCAGTCGATTGATTCTCCGTCTGATGAACAAGCTGCTGCTTCGTCTGCTGACCGTGTTGGAGCGCCGTGTGTCGCCATATATCCGCCGTTGGAAGATCCTGGCTGAAACTGGCTTCAGCGCGGGAAGAAAAAAGATTAAAAGGATGTTTGGATCGATGATGCATCGCATTCAGACAGAGATCTGACCTCCACACCTGTTCAGAGGTGACCTGGCTGTTATGGTCAGGATAACCTGTACAAAACATTCTGAGAAAATTAGATTTTATTCTGATCAGTTCTGCCTATTTTGAGCTGTTTTAGGGCCTCTGTCACTTTAAATCCAAATGAGCTGCTGCTGGCCACGCCCCCAAACTCACACCTGACAATGGATGCAAACAGTTGAGCAATTATTCAACTGTGCATCTTTGAAAAGCAAAGGTGGAATCTCCTGCCTTGTGGTCCAATTAGAAGTGGTTTCAATTAATTTGAAATTTCTTTAATCAAGGACGGCACGTTAAACGATGCTTCATGCTAAAAACAGAACGGCTGTGGCTGTGGACACAGGATAATCAGCAAACCCAGTTCTTGGTGGGACCTGTAATAAAAGACACTGAAATTCAGATTAAACCAATGGCTACGCCGAATTTCTGCAACTATAAACAAGAAAAACATGGAAATACATATTAGAGAAAGTAGATTTGTGACGTTACATTCCGGAGGTTTCTGAATCGGCTCGTCTTCCAGGCACCAAAAAACATTAACTTGTCTCCAAAAACAGCTTGATGTTTTTTTTTTAAAAGCTTCGACTGTTTTTAGAAGCAGTCGAGACGCAAATGGAAGAACAAAACGTGAATTTTGCATAATAGGTCCCCTTTAATCTGCAGCTAAAACTCAGAAAATGTCTCTTTTTCTCCTGGCTACAGTCTAGCTCCGTCTCAGATCTCCTCTCAGTGCGACTGCAGCAGCAGCAGCCTGGGAAAACTCGATGGAAGAGCGATCTGAGCGGAGGGATGATGAAAACGGGAGCAGGTCCAGCAGCCCGCGCTCAAAGCGATTCAGTCAAACAGCGGCTCTGCGTGCGCCGCTGTTTGACGAGAGTTTTCGCTGCAGATTCAGGAGAACATGAAAGTTTTCTGTTGGGTTGACGGACGGCGCTCTGACGGCTGACGAGTCATTAAAACGAGTTTCCCTTCACATTGACTCGTGTAAAGGAATCGTACTTTTTCAATCAAAACTCTCAGCTACATCAGACAGAGATGTTCTCAGCCTGAATTATGTTCAAAAATACAAAGAAACCCTGAAAAGGAATAAATTCATTATTCTAATGTTTCACTGTAGTTTAGTTTATTAAGAAATCCACTACAAATAATATGAGCTAATAAATTATATAAACACTGAGAAATGATACCACAAATCTGTTTTGTTGAATAAACAGTGGAGAAAATAGTAAAACTAACAATCCTGACGATACAAACTGTTTGGGGATTTTAAACAGCATTAAGTGGGATTTATTATAGTGATTAATCAAAATTATTATAAGAAATTTATCAAGATAAATGATTAACGATATGATAATTAAGCCTGTCGCAATAATCCATCATTTAATCGTATTTTCAAAATTATTGATCGGTGGAAAAAATAACCAACAATCCTGACAATACGGACAGTTTCCCGATTTTTTTAAACAGCATTAACTGGATTTTATCATAACAATAAATCAAAATTATTATCATAATAAGATATTTATCACGATAAATAATATCCGCTAAATGCCCAGCCCTATCCCTTATTATTTCAGCTGCAGTAAAATGTGAATAAATAATGTTTTTGTTTTTCTAAATGCGACCCAACCCAAGGTTATCCTCAGACCCCCACCTTCCTCTCATCAGTTAGACTCCTCTTCCTCGTCGGATGTTTTGTTATCAGCCGGAACAGAGAAAGCGGCGCGGCCTTCAAGGCTCGGCGGCGCCGTCCGAGGGGGAGGCTGCTGGATGCTAGAGCCCAATCAGAGGTCTGCAGCTGTACGTATAAATATCTGCTGCTCCCACATCGACTCTAATTTTAGGCGGAGGCTTTGTTCAACATCTGCTTTGATGTTGAAATGCTGAATTCAGGCGGGATTAACGTTGGGAGAGCTAATTACAGCAGAGAGGAGGCTGCAGCGTCTGAGGCTTCGCCTGCATTTATGGGGTTTTCATAAATCTGTTAATATTTTTTAAAGTTGGTCTCAGAACATCTTCCTGCCACATCTCATCCAGATGACAAGGCTTTGTGCTCTGCAATGATTTCTGGATGTATGTTGACTGCATGAATTTATCCCCTGGAGCTGCAAAGTTGTTGTAAAAAGGTTAGAAAGCTCCCACAGCTTAGCACCCAGGAGCAGCAAAAGCCAGATGGACGGCTAGCTGGGCGCCAAAAACCCGACCTAACAGCACTTCTATGACCCCAGAGCAGGAAAAGGCCCAGAAAACACGAGTCAGAAACAGTAACTGCACTATTGTTAAAGCGCTTTACAAACATGTGTAACTGAAGCTAATGCTAAGATGAAAGCGCTATAGCAACATGGTGTCTAACTGAAGCTAATGCTAAGATGAAAGCGCTATAGCAACATGGTGTCTAACTGAAGCTAATGCTAAGATGAAAGCCCAACATGGTATCTAACTGAAGCTAACGCTAAGATGAAAGTGCTATAGCAACATGGTGTCTAACTGAAGCTAATGCTAAGATGAAAGCCCAACATGGTGTCTAACTGAAGCTAACGCTAAGATGAAAGTGCTATAGCAACATGGTGTCTAACTGAAGCTAATGCTAAGATGAAAGCCCAACATGGTGTCTAACTGAAGCTAACGCTAAGATGAAAGTGCTATAGCAACATGGTGTCTAACTGAAGCTAATGCTAAGATGAAAGCCCAACATGGTGTCTAACTGAAGCTAACGCTAAGATGAAAGTGCTATAGCAACATGGTGTCTAACTGAAGCTAATGCTAAGATGAAAGCCCAACATGGTGTCTAACTGAAGCTAACGCTAAGATGAAAGTGCTATAGCAACATGGTGTCTAACTGAAGCTAATGCTAAGATGAAAGCCCAACATGGTATCTAACTGAAGCTAATGCTAAGATGAAAGCCCAACATGGTATCTAACTGAAGCTAATGCTAAGATGAAAGCTCAACATGGTGTCTAACTGAAGCTAATGCTAAGATGAAAGCCCAACATGGTGTCTAACTGAAGCTAATGCTAAGATGAAAGCTCAACATGGTGTCTAACTGAAGCTAATGCTAAGATGAAAGCGTTATACCAACATAGTATCTAGCTGGACTTAATGTTTAATTCCTATACCAACATGGCAGCTAGCAAAAAGCGCTACACAATAATTAGCTCCACCGTTAGCGTATTAGCAGTTGGGCAGTACCGACCCGCTGTGGCAGCCTGGTTGCATCAGGAGGGGCGGGGCGGCTCCAGAACCGTTCCACATGTAACTGTAGACGACATTTTATATCTTTTTAGAGGCAGCATGTTGATCCTCAGATCCAAACTGAATTTATTAGATCTGTAAAGCAAACATACAAGTTCTGATCCCGGAACGTAAAGTCAGGCTAAAAAGGAGCGTTTGATTTGTCAGATGAACCGTTTCTTTGTTGCCTGTGGATGAAAACTTTCCTGTTTGTTGTGTTAATGCTGCTGCACTCTTACATAACGTCCCTCTGCTTAATATAGCATCTGAGAGGCGAGCTGTCACTCTGAGAGTATAAATACACTCAGTCAGGTTGGCTTTGAGCTCTCTGACAGCACTGACACTTTATCAAAACCGTTTGGGTCCTTTATCAGAGAATCAAGGCCTTAAGAGAATGTTTACAGCATTTCCAGACTAATTATTCTCCCTGTTCTCATAGAAGAAATACCTCAAAACATGTTGAAATGGTTGGAAATGATGTGAAATGACTACATATAACTTAAACAAAAAGAATTAGAAACAGATCCGAAGTTTATTAAAGTATTAAATAGTAAAACAAATAATAAAAAATCACAAGATAAAGTTATAATATTACGAGAATAAAGTCAAAATAAGACGATAAAGTAATAATAATATGAATTTATTGTAACTTTATAAAAAAATTTGAGCATGGCCCTAATAATCTGTTGCAGAATTTAAAGCTCGACTAAGCTTGTTTTTTGTTTCCCTGTATGGTTTTTATATAATCATAGCTGAAATTGGATCTTATTTACAGACTCAATGTACTCAAAGTTTCAAACAGGAAACGGTATTAATGTGGACTGTGTTGGATTAACTGTTGGGAGCTTTTTAAAGTTTTTTGTCCCTGTTTCTCTTCTGCAGCTCAGATTGAGATCATCCCCTGTAAGATCTGTGGAGATAAATCCTCCGGGATCCACTATGGCGTCATTACCTGCGAGGGCTGCAAGGTAAGATCCATTTGATCCTGATCCTTTTGCTCTAACTGTTCCTCGATTTCCAGACATAAATACATAAACATATACCGAATTTTCCAGACTATAATTCGCAGTTTTTTTCATAGTTTGGCTGGGGTTGTGACTTATACTCCGGAGCGATTTATGTGTGAAATTAACACATTATTATATCATATCACATGTTATTTTCACACTAAACCACCAGAGGGCGCTCTAGGCCTGTGTTCTTCTGCCTTCGGAGTTAGCAGAGTTGTTTACAAGCGACACAGAGGACGAAGATTTCATTGCGTTTAGTGATTTAGACACGGATGGTTTGGTAAACTTGTTAGCATGTTATTTATGCGATAATTATCTGAATAACTCTTAATATGTTATGTTAACATACCAGCATGTTCTCAGTTCGTTGTTCATGTGTCATGTAACGTTAGCAAACCGTACAATTATTCAGCCTGTTGTTGCCTCTA